>VXAY01004337.1:1934575-1978077 GCA_013399855.1 Oxyruncus cristatus
GGGCCGGGCAGGGCCGGGGGGAGGCACCGCCCCGTCCGCCGCGGGCGCGCCGGGCGTGGGGCGGAGCGGGACCCTCTGTCGGGGAGCTACGGGCGGGCCCGGTCCCAGCAGCCGGGGGCGCCGCTGGGAACTTTGAGGGGAGCTCTGCCGGGGAGCTCCGCCGGGGCCGGGGGCGGCGGGGAGGGCCCGTGTCCCCCCGGAGGCCGCGGCTGGCAGCGGTCGATCTGCGCTGGCCCTGACCCTCGGGGCGCTCTCCTGCCTGCCGGCGGACCCGTGCTGAAGTCACCGGTTGTTTCCTTCCCGAGGTGATGCCGTCCAGTGCCTGGCGAAGCCACCGACTAATGTTTGAGCACGAATAAAAAGAATTTTGGAAGGGCGGGGTTTGGGGGAAAGAAACTAGGACGTTTCCAGTCGCTGACCGAGATGGGAGTGTGCAGAGCTGGCGCGGGGATGACAACCGCAGGTTTGCTTGCCCTGTCGGACGATTCTACACAGCGGTCCTGTCCTCGACTCTTTGACAAACCCTCCGCCCCCCCAGCAAGTGACATTTCTGTGCCGTACTTTGTGTGCCTATAAAGGGGACTAAGAATAGCCTTATTCTTCCCTTCCCTTTCACAGACTCCCAGTGTGCAGGGCAGGAATGTCTTGTTGCCGGTTTGACAAATTGTGCAGAATAAAGGATTGGGGGTTTATTTTTTTTTTTTCCTAATTTCATGTCCATGTCAGTAAGACCCTAATGTCAGCTGGTGATTCCAGTATCGTTTATTGACGTCTCCCAAACTCATCCTCTAATTGTTTTTGCAAATAATAAAATCTTTACAAGTAACCTTTCACATCTTTCACAATAATCATTCTGAAGGCTGAAAGGAAGAGGAGTTTTGTCTCCTTTCTTTTTTTTTTTTTTTCCCAAGGCAACTACAGGAGTCAATGGTAAATCTCCTTTTCAGACTAAATCAACCAATTGAGATACTAAGCAACATACAGAGCAAACATCTTCTTTCTTATAAGAAAAACTAAATCAAAAAAAGAGAAAGAGAGAGAGGAGTGTCTATAGGTGAAAGTGGGAAAATGCAATCCATCTCTCAACCCAAATTCAGAGTATGGGTGTTAGAATGTGGTTCCAGTGTACTCAACATGCTTATCACCCTCGGAGGAGCTATGGGCTTCCTCTCCAGGTGGCAGGCAAAGCCAATACAGCCCCATGAGAGGGTCTTCTACAGCCACTTTGCATTTCAACTAGTCTGAAAACAAATGAAATAAAGGAACCCTGCTGCTGGTACCACCTGTGTAACTAGTCACACAGCATCCTTGATGTTGTATCTTGCATAGTCAGAGTTGTCAGTGACGTTCCACCCCAGTCCCAATCAGCCTAGCACCTCTTCTGCACCAAAGCTTTGTCTCCAGCCTGTTAGTGACATGGAACTGTGCTTCCAAACTCATGAAATTAGTTGGCTGCCAGAGCAGTCTTAACAAATGATGCGTTTCCTTGGGAAAGTTAATGGACAACAGCCACACATCAGTGGTTGTTTTCATGCTATTTAATCACATCGGTTACAGATAGCTCAGCCAGAAGCAATTAATTTGAGAAGAAATAGGTTCAAAATCTAGAGTAATAATGATGCATAATGAGCCCTGCTGCCAGTTGAGTCAGGCACACAAGTGAACAAATCAAAAGAGGCAAACATCTGCCTTGAGTTCTTTGCATCGGCCAGCAGCCACTGACATTTTCCATTGGCTGGGCCTGCCAGAGTAACATAAGCATGTAGATCAGGTGGAGAACATCCCTTTAATAATCTGGGTTTTACTCAATAGATCTCCGAGGAGTGGCCACTCATCTTCCTGTACATGAGAAATCACTCAAAACGCCATCCAACCTAATTTATCTATTCCCCCATATTTTTGCCCAGGGCAGACATTAGACACATTACACAAAGCTGTGTTTCTGCTACGTGAAATGTCAATAGTAACAGTATTCAGCTAACCAAGAAGTAAGTGAACAGCAAAATAGGAATTTCTAGCAATACAAGGAATATGACATCGATCATTAAATCTTTCAAATAGTTGTCTAAACCTAATACATATTTCTACCCATGTAATCACTCTAGAAATATGTAGTTTCACAATCTTTATGGACATGTGCCTTCTTAAATTTGGATAATACAGATATACCTGAAAGAAATGGATTTTTTACACTTTTGGATGTCTGGAATGCTCTTCCCTTTGATGGAAACCGTGTCTTTTAGCCAAGAGATCTACAAACACTTCATGTCGAGGTGCACCATAACCTACTCCACACATGGCAAATGGTGACACACCTAAGAAAAAGGTTCAGCATGTACAGATCTGTAATAAGCGTGCATCGATGGAAGTGCTTTCTACATTAAGCAAGGACTCTGTCTAGAGAAGCCCATTTCAGATATTAACCTTTACATGTCTCAGCAATTTTCGAGGCTCTCCAGAGACTGGGTGACTCAGAGGTGGTTTGATTTTAGGAGGTTGGTTGGTGAGTTGGTAGAGGTTTTTTCAGTTGGATAGGGGTTTTTTTGTTTTGGTTTGTTTATTTTGTGAGCTAAGATTGTTTTTATCCTTACAAATGCTAGTGGTGAAATTACTCAAGGATATGTCTGTAGAAGGCAAGACTAATCTTTTGCTCTTGCTTTTGGACTTCTCCTGTGGCTTTCTTTGAAGTACCACCTGGTCATAGGTATTACCATATCTACAGTGGAAAAACCTTCTCTTTACAAAACCTCTAGGATGAAATGGCATTCTGTAATTCCACAGCAATGGATATGTCAACAATAGCACACATACAGTTTCACCAAGTAAAAATTAAAAGGCTTTCTGAGGAGATGACCTTGGACCCAGTCACCAGATCTCCTGGAAGGGGGAATGGGGAATGGCCCTGGCAGTGATGTGAGCCTGCCATGTCACACTAGCAGGAGCACACTCTGCAACACGGCTTTGGTGCTTTGTAATACAACTGACTCATCAACAGTCTTCCAGTCATCAATGTTTCAATTTCAGTTATATTTTTGGATTAAACAGATATCACAATATTGATATCCTCCTTACCAAAACCCCCACTAGATCCTAAAAAGTAAAAGGTCTTCTGGATAATGACTAACATTCACAACAATTTTCATGCCAAATGAAGAATTAAGGGATGTGTGACAAGCTCCAAATTAATTAATGATTTAATTGCAAAGGGAATATCATGTTAATTATGTACATATTAATTATGCTTATATTAATTACACTCATATTAACTATATGGTAATAAACTGGACCAAGTAGAGCTCTTAAAGCATGCAGGAGACAGTCCTGCACTGGGAAAGCATTACCTCTCTTACTGTAGCTTATCTAGGTCTATTTATTTTTAAAGAAAAACATGAATATTTTATTCACAGTTGTTTTACCCATGCGTTTCTATGCTGGAACCTGGAGAGTCCCTGTGAATTTAAGAAATACATAAAGAATTGTCACTGACCTACTTATAAAACACGGATGTAACTTTTTTTTTCTGAAAGTATATTGCAAAACATGCGGAGTTGTTTACTCAACATTATAATAGTGCTTTAATGCAGCATCTATACAGAAAAATATTTGTAAAACCTGATGCTCCATAATTAATACTTTTTGAAGTGGAACAAGAAAAATAGTCTGTTGTCATAGAGAAGCAGCTTTTTAATTTGAGTAAATTTAATACTGCTGGGGATGGGGGCTTTCTATTAGTTACAGTCAAGGAAAACACAGGCAAATTACAATGCAGCACTTTCTGTTAATAACCTTCAATGTGGACTTCTCTCTTCACCATTATATCATTATGACCCACATTTTCTGTCAATGAAAACTGTCACGTGTACAAACTGTACAGTTGTTGTGTGATGTGTAAAATGCTATGAGGGACTAAGGTGAAACCACCAAACTCTTTTTCACTTCAACAGTAAGGAGCAAAGCTCAGATGCTGTTTTTGAATAAACCTCAGTTGTTTATCTGATAGTTTTTTCTTGCCAGATTCCTGACCAGATCTGTGAACTTTGGTGGCACCCTCTCCCTCAAGCACATACACCCCTCTCTTTGTTTCTGTAAAGCAGGTGATTTAATTTTGCTGCTTTGTTAGCATCCTCACAGCTCCCCACTTGCATCTGCTTCTCTTCCCAATTCCCCAGATGCTTTCTGCCCTTTAGCAACATCCTCTCACACAGGTGCTCTCTTTCTTTCCCTCTTTCTCATACACAAAAGTGCATGCACACCAACTCCTTTGCTCATCTTCTCTTTGCAATTTGTCAATCTTGCAGCCTCCCGTTGGTGAGAACTGGTAGCAGTATTAGTATTAGCTGCAGGCTGCACTCTGCCTTCCTGACCAGGTGGGGTTTAAATACAGCACTTGGCAAAGACTCAGCAAAGACTGACAAACTGACTAAGCTACACACCCTACCATGACAGTACCAGCTCTGTTAAAAAGCCGTGGCATAAAAGGCATCCCTCTAAAGCATGTGTCAGCTGAGGAGACATCACCCATTTCAGCTAGTTACGAATGTTTTGTACCAATTTGATATTTCCCCACTTTTAATAGCAAAATTTACTTTCTGTTGGAGAACAGAGATGTGAAACAAAGGCTATAGCTATTTAAGGAACACACCTTAAGTCTCTTGAAGCTTCAAGTCTTCCTGGGTCTTTGCACCATCTTCACTTGATTATACTTAATGTCTTGCACCTGCGGTTGCAGCTTTGGCGAGGGCAGACTGGTGCAGTCTGCAGTGGAGAAGCAGCACCAGGAGTGGTGTAAGTTACAAGGTTGTTGTGCTGCAGCATCCTTCTGAGTGCAGAAAGAGAAACTGAGGCAATTACATTAATGAGAGTTTGAGATGAAGGTGTTTTTCAGAAGTTTTCCCAACAATTCTTGTTTGATTCAAGGACAAGGAAGAAAGGATAAAAGTGCAGGCTGTGCTCTCTTTTTCCTAAATTTGAACTTAAAATCTTCCCAGTTGCAAAGTTCCCACATTAACCTTCCTTGCTGAAGTCTTGTTTTTCATAGTAACTTTATTTTGTCCCTCCAAGAGAGTGCACATCCCTTTGATGTAAGGTAGAAGTGATAGACTGCCCTGCTGGCAGCCTTCACACATTATGATGCCTAAAAATGCCTTTTCAGGGAAAATGTCAGCTAGGATTGCTGGCGTTGTATTTGGCACTTGGAACCATATGAAGTAAGAAGAGGACAGTTCATGATCAGTAGTTATCTCATTTCTGTCAGTCCAGACCACGATAACAATTAGGCAAGATTAGAGTTAAATTATCTTGACCTAACTGTGCTCTGTGTTTTGATCGTTTTGCTATCAGATGTATTATCCCCCATTAAAAATGGATCAGCATATCCATCACAAATATTTACGATAACAAAACTGACACAGAAAGACTTTGATCTTGTATGCTTTACTCTTGTAATAAAGAAAAAATCTATGCAGCCCTCACTACAGCCAGACTCTGTCTGGAGTGTGAATCCCTAAAAGAAGGTGGGTGTAACCTTTTTCTCCTTCTGCCACCTAATATAAAAAGGTAATTTCATCTGCAAGTACCAAAGTGGAGAGAGAATTTCTGATAGTAAAAGACTTTCTAGGGTAGAAAGCAAAGGTAAACCAATATCTAGTATCTGGGAATCAAATCAGAACAAATCTATACTTGACAGCAGAATTTTTAGTGACTACAAGAGACTCAAGAAATTCTCCAGAGTTTATTTTCATTAAAAGCAGATGCCATCTTAGAGAACACAGGTTTAGGTTTGACACAAACACTAGGGGATGACATTTACAGCTTTCTTTAGTGGTCAGAGTCAGTGAAGAGATTTCAGGCAACTTTGGAGCGGGGACCAGATCCAGATCCTGTTCCCAGACCCTGACCCCATCCCCAGACCCTGCTCACTCAGAAAGAAAAGACAGTTGTGCTACTGGGTTCTCCTTTCCTTTCCATGTGCTCATATTTCTGTGCTGCCATATCAACAAATTTGCCAAATCCAGCACTGACTGTGTCAAAAAAATCCTGTCTGCCTGGTGTGTCATGAGTGGGACTGCAGTGGAATAGTCATGCTTCCATCTAGTTTTCAATTGAACAAACTTGGCTCTTACCTTGTAGATAGTGGGAAAAAATAGTCTAAAACCAGCTTGTGACCTCAAAGGTACAAATTTTACACCTCCTAGTGTAGTCTAATTACTTCTGGAATATCAGGAGACAGTATCCCAGGATCTCTTACACTACCTGACAGATAATAGAGTTTTCAAACTTGATCTGTACAGTTTTCATACCCAAAGGTGTATTTATAAGGCAAACTGGAATAGTTTCAATGTTTCTATCAGTTATCAAATAATTGAGAAGGCCTTCAAATGTTGTAGCGTTGTGTAGTACACATCATCAAACTCCTATTCCTAAAGGACTTTGGATTTCTACTGCCCAGAGAGAAAAATGTAGAGGAAAGGGAACAACCTGGGTGGTGAGGGACCTGTCTACACTTTGGTGCAGACACCTGAGTCACATCAGGGTCACTGGCTAGGAGATCTCTAGAGCCATGTTAGCTCAGGTACTGCAGTGCTGGGACAAGGTGGGTGGGTGCTGGACGCGAGGAGGCATCTTAGTACAGCACTGCACTCCGGCAGAGCAGCGCCTGGAGATTTCTGTGTCACTGCAGAGACTAAACTTGCCCAGTGCCACTCTTGCCAAATCTCGCTGCAGCCAAAGGGAAACCTGACTTGCATTGTCAGGAAGAAGAAATGTGCACTGTACCTCAGGCCACACTTCCTGGGTTAGTCCTATATATGTGATAAAAGAAACCCAAATTCCAAAGAGCCAGAACAGTCTGGTCATGAATTTGATACAAAATTACAGAGTGTTAGTATTACATTGTTTTGGCATTGCTTTTTAAGCCACAAAATTTAAATTCTCCATTAATTAATCTAGGAAAATCATAACCGAAAATTATAGTAAATAGCTTTTTTTTTTTTTTTTAACAAACAATAGGAAGAGAAAGATTTGGGCTCATATGTTCTTAAAAATAATCATTTTATATTGACACATATTTTAGATCCTACTCCTTGTCCCCCTAATAGCAAAAATGCGGGTAGGGCCAGGATAACCAGGTTTGAGTACCTGCTTCATCTGATTACAACATATGCTTCATCCTGGCTTAGTGAGCATCCAGCTCTTGAGTTATTTCGCAGAAAAATATTTCACTATAAAATGCTTGATTAGTCCTAATCTTAGTAGTCTGTTTTTCAGAAGTCTGAACACTAGGCATTTCTCATGAACATCATTTGCAGTTTTACTCATTACTTGTTCAAGCACATGTAAATCTAGAGATCCTGTATTTTAACAGACTTGTCTGTGGAATATGGACCGTTAATGGGGGTAGATAGTAGTCAATATCTTCAGTACATAACCACTGAGGGAAAAACAACTTTAAAGGCTGGGAATTCCTTGCCTTCTTGATTTTGAGTTCCAACAACAGTGTAATCTTGAGAAATAAATTAAACATCTAAAATAACATCTTCTTGAATGGGGAGGAGAATTCAGGAGCCAGGCATGCTAAATCACAGGTGTCTAAATAACAAAAAGGTACAGAGAAACAGGAGGGGATGGTTACCAGTGCTAGAGAAACCAGTACTAACTTGGGAAGAAATGAAGCAATTGTGAATAAGAAACTCTTACTGGAAGGGAATATGAGAAGATGTTCAATGATAAGTTTGTTTAGAGGAAGATAAAGGTAAGAGTTATAGTGTGCCACCAAAACCACTGAGGGGAACTCAAGGCAAGGTGTGTAGGAGAAGCTGATTGTTAGCACACAAATTCTAGATCCAAGAAAATCAAATCCAGTGCTGTAAACACAGCACATCCTGTGGATCAAAATGATTAAGCATGAAGAAATGCTACATGTAATGGAGTTCATTACAACAGGATTTGGTTCCGAGAGTATAGTTCCAAGCACAATAATTACAATGTGAATAATTATGATCTATTTACATGAGTATTTATCTTGAAGCTGATAGAATTACAAGTCTGTGTGAATAGAATCATATTCAAGCTTAATAATTTAAGCTTGAATTTAAGCAAGTTTTAGCAAAATTTAAGCAAAATACCAGCATTTGAAGATAAAATATTTGCATTTAATACAGGTGTTTTTCTCCCCCCAAAATAATTATTTTTAAAAATCATGTTATTCATATTTTTAAAACAGAAGCTGTTTATAACCTGTGCTTTAGTAGATCTCCACAGTTCATAAACAAGGAGAGACATGGGATAATTAAATGGTAAAATTGAAGGATTAATTTTGATCCGCAAAGCATCTTTCAGGAAAGGATACTCAGTTAAAGCAATGCAAATAAAATGGAAGATTTGGCAGGCAAGATACAACTCATACAGCAAGATAAAGCTCAGAAAGTACACAAAACCAGTCAAAGGCATGAGGACAAACAAGCAATGTAAGTAAATCACATATAGAAAGCTGAATATTAAGCGTAGGCTTACTAGACTGCTAAGTGTTAAGAATTAAAGCACAGGGTGAGGAAAGATTGCAGTGAAGGAAGGTGATTCATTTGGGTGTTGGAAAAGAAAGGCTGGGGTTGAATCTTTACTCTGAAGTTACAGGTAATGATGTGAAAGCCCTGTTGGATAAAAGATATTAAAAGTATCAGTGGTATAACAACTTCAGAAATATATGTTCCAATAACTCATAGTACCAAATGGAATTCATTGGAGACTCTGAGGAAATCCTAAGAATGGAGAACAGTTGCAGCCTATCATAGTTTAGCATTAAAGATATGTAATTCATAATTAAAACAGCCACTCTGCTGGGTAACTTGAAAATATCAAACACTGTAGCAAATCTTTAAAATAGCTCTTAAGAATGACCCTCAAATTGAAATCTAAAGAATCCTAATTCACTAACAGGGAAAATAGTTGAGAAAATAATTTAAAATAGTTATAAAACACCTACAGGTGATATGTAGAAGAGAAAAAATCAGGATGAGTAAATGGCAAATCAGCACAGATGAGCAGAGATAAATAGATATTCTTATCAGTGAGGATAAACTGTGCTTTTCTAACCTCTTCAAATGTTATTGCAAAGAGTTTGCAAAATATTGACTAAAAGAAAATCACAAGATATGCATTTACAAAGACATTTGATAGTATCATTCACAGGAAGTTTTTAAGGAAACTCACTAACTCTGGGGTAGGAGATAAGGTCTTTGTCATGGGTTAAAGAGAGAGAAAAGGACAGGAATGAATGGCAGATGATTGGGTGGTAGAAGTGTGATGCCACAGGCACTGTACCAGAGGATCACTGCTAGGATTAATTCCACGCTTTCTCCATCCCCATCTATTTATTAATGACCAGGAAGAGAGGGAATACAATGAGATGGCAAAACTGCTGACAACACAAAGCTGTTAAATTAGATAAAACTAAGGTGCCTGTAAATAACTCTTGGGACTTGTTGCAAAGCTAGCAACAGGAAAGGAAATTATGTTCAGCATAAGCAACTGCAGAGATATGGCCATTAAACAAACTGCTTAAACTGCTTATACTCATTAATGGGGTCCAAAAGAATTATGGGAGAGTCTTGCTGAATTGCATGTGGGAGAGGAGAACTACTACATTCTGTTGCTTTTTTACAACTAGAGGGACTATTTTAAAATAACAAATAGTACAAGTCATCTTGTGTTTGACTGTTTAAACAGTTTGCATTTCATTTTATCTGAACCCTTCCTACTCTCTGAGTGGGGCTCAATACACAGTGACATATCACTACTGAGAAGGGCAGTTACCGCCTCTCTCTTCATAGCTGAGAAACCTTGGCAAGCAGATGGCTCTGAACAGTGGGGCCAGCCAAGCAGTCTGTCATAGCCTCCTTCCTTCACCCAGCCTCAGAGCCAGAGGACTCCTGCTGGGGGAGCTTTCATATTTCTTCATAAAAAACACCGACAACATGCTAAAGATAGCCTTTGCTTACATGGGGCAAGCCAGCTGTCCACAGAGGAAAAAATGAACAGCCTTTCCATATTGCAAGGTATTTTTTACAGATTACAGTGCTGATGGGAGGGAGTTTGCTGGAAGCTCCTCTTGGCCAATTCACTGAAGAATTTCCTTCCCTTTTTCTGACCCCAAATGGCTTCAGAAAACAAGAAAGGCGGAAGGAAGAGGTGGAAAATGCCAGGGGTTCACTGAAAACCTTATTCTGGGTTCGAGCCTCTTTTTTTCTTGCACTGAGGTAAATGTGGGGTAGCTCTGTGAAATTCAGCAAAGACCGCTCAGCAATAGGGCTGTGAGAGAGAGCAGCATGTGGATAGACCAGCACTTGTGTACTGAGCTGTCCTTGCTGGTACCCAGCCCCACAGCACGGATACTGCTGGCATCTCCATCACACCTGCTCAGCCCTGTTCAACTTCGAGCAGGAAGAGAATACAGCTGACAGGCACGGACTGATTTCCCAGGACTATGAGAAGACTCTGCATCTTGCCTTAACATCCTACTATACCCATGCTTTAATGAATGAAATAAAGGTAAACATTTTATCACCCCCATCGTGAAGGTATACATCCTTAGAAAGGGGAATTCGCTTCTTCACCTGTTCAGGTGACTGGATTAGCAAACCTTGTGTGAAAGTGTGGGGAGAAGGAGGAGAATAAAGGCTACATGACACAGAAATGTCCTATATGTATACCCCATCTGACCTTTCTGGCTTTTACATATTTCCCTTTCTCTGCATATGCTACAGTTTAAAGTATCTTTTGAAAACAGGTGAGCAGAAATGCATATGATCTGAGCTCAATACCTTTTACCCAGCCACTAATTCCTTCCCAACTCTGCTGCAAATTCTTGCCAGCTACATTTTGGAGCTTCTTTAGTTGTTTTCACAGCTATATAGCACAGGAGAATTTATGGCCATCCTATGGTCAATCAGTTTGTTCATCTCTCCTTCCTCCAGTTCATGAACCCCTTTCCTATAGAAGAAGTTCTGGTGATTAGTCTTCAAGGACATGATTTTGCACTTTGGATTATTAAATTTCATGCTGTTTCTGTTCTGCTGTTCCACAAGGTCATCTAATTTTTTCTGCATAATAATCAAGTCTTCCTTTGGTCTGTATTAGCTGTACATACCAGCTTTGTGTCGTCTGCCGATTTTGTAAGCTCACATCTAGTTTTTGCACCGAGGTCACAAAGGAAAACCTGAACCAGATTGGGCCCAAGGCTGTGCTCAAAAGGAATGTAACTGTTGCTCTATACTGTTATCCAGTAGCCTCCTCTGTTCTACAAGGTCAGAATGAATCCCCTGTCACCTCTGACTCAAATATTAGTTTCTGTGAAGCACACCCAGTCTCAACACTTTCCTTAAGTCTAGGTAGATTTATTCTACTTTTTATTTACTTTTTTCACCCATATTTATTCCCTAAAATCTTCTCTGGGATTCATACAGGACAAAATCCAAATCCAAATAAGCTGTGATTATCTCTCTCCACCACTCCTTTTTAACTTTTTCTCATGCCATGAAACAGCATATTTCTCTCTAGAAATGGTGCCAGCAGAGGACAAGAGCTCTGCCAGCATCTCCTGGGGAGAAAAGTTGCTACTGAGCAGGTGAAGTGTCAGGACAGATAGAAGTAATGTTTGAATCATCACCCAGTCCTAATTTTGTGTTGTGTTTTTTTTTTTTTTTTTCTTTTTCACTAAATCTTTATTAGGTTTAGCAAACATGAAGGTTCAAATTTATTTGGGATATTTTTGTCAAAGATCCTGAGAGGCTCTTAATGAAGGTAAAGAGTGTTCAGGAAAATCTCCCTGTACTTGCAAGGACTCCGTGTAGATCCTTGCAGCTTTTCCAAAACAAGTGAATGCTGGGGCATAGAGGGAAGGGTTCTTGGAAAAGGCAGGGCTGAAGGCCCAGACATGCTGAAAACAGGGTAAAACTGCAGCCTGAGGATGGACTTAGAGAGCAAAGAAGGAAGTGAGAATAGGACTGCTGAGCAAGGACAACAGATGTGCTCATCCACCAAAAAATGGGCAGGAGCAGCTCAAAGGGACCAGCTCCCACATTCACCAGCTCCTCAGTTGGTGGTGGGAGTCGACTGGGTTGCCTTTCAGACACACGTGCAGGGCTCTGACTGCTCAGGACTTGTTGAAGTTTTTTATATATGTATGCAGCTGCCTTAGTTTGTATAGATCAGGTCAGCATCAGCTCTCCAGGCCCCTCACTGCCCCAGTGTATGTATCAGCCTGGCAGCCAGCAAACACTTCTCACCTCACCCAGCATGGTAGTAGAGGAGAAGATGTAGTCAGGATTAGTGCCAGTAAATTACTTTAAGTGTTTGCCCTGCTTGTGGCAGATTGCTCAGGTTTTGTCTCTCAATATGTTCAAACCCTACAATAAAATTTCTGCTTGCTTAAGGCCATCTGCCTAACTCACAGTTTGGGGGTGGGGAAGTGTCACTTACTGCTTGCCCAGGCTGGAACCAAGTTTCCAACGTTTCCAAGTGGGAGGTGAAGCCAGCCTTACTTCAGGTTTTTACTAAAGATGGCTCAAATTTGGATGAAGCCTCTCAAGATGCCAGCCAGAGCTGTGTGGAAGGGCTGCATGAGAGCTACATTCACTTTTCTGCAGCCGTTCCGATGCAGTCCAGCAGTGCCCACTGCACAGCTGGCTCCCTCCTGGCCAAACCACAGCAGCTGAAGCAGAGCTGCTTCACACTGACCACACCATTCTGTGCAAATGTGCTCTCCATTTGCTTTTCCCTCACGAAAGGATGACTTCAATCCCCCTGCCATCCTCATTCACAGCCCAGCACTATCTCCATTCCAGATCCTGGGAATGGGATTCATTTACTGCTCAGCCATACTTGGATTAACCTTTCATTTCTATCTGTCATTCAGAAGCTCCCACACTTCTTTCCTTCTTGTTCTCTTTTCATTTCAGAAGATATAGTATCTCCTGCTATTTATTTTAGTTTTCTTCATGAGGTGCAGCTCAGCAAGGCTTTTGAATGTTTTCAATTTATCTCTGCATTTTCTGACCTTTGAGACCTAGCTCTCCCAACTGTCAGTTCCTTTTTCATTAGAGGCAGGTTTCTTCCCTTAAACACTTTCTGTGGGATCTTATTTTTGGCAGACGGGTCAATTTTCCTTTCCTACCATTTTCCCCTTGTGCCTTCAATACACAAGAAAACTCTTAAATAATACACAGTTCTGACTTAAATTAACTCCAAACCTTTTTTAGTTCCTAACTCCACTGAGCCTTCTTTCCCACATGCAAAAAAATTTGCCATTCTGAATCCTAAACCTTAGTTGCAGACCTGTTCCAAGTGATTTATAATTATCTAAGCAAAGATGATTTTTGACAGCCGGTTCCTTTGTTATCCTGTAAGATTCTGAGTTTAAAGCAGTATCGTCTCTGATTGATATAGTGACCTTATAGCAGAAGAAGCAGACCTTCTTACCCAAAAATACGAGGACTTTACAATTTCTTGTAGCATAACTTCCCAGACTATAGTACAAGTTAAAAACTCCTACCGACATATAATTCTTCCATCGTCTTACAGAGATCTCCACCGGTACCCACAGCTGAGCCTGGGGAGATCCACAACAGATGGCTCTGACAGAAACATATTTTCCTCTCTATGCCTTCTGTTCATCACAAA
This sequence comes from Oxyruncus cristatus, assembly GCA_013399855.1. NCBI lineage: Eukaryota > Metazoa > Chordata > Aves > Passeriformes > Cotingidae > Oxyruncus > Oxyruncus cristatus. The sequence goes on from VXAY01004337.1 coordinate 1,948,250, forward strand.
GCTTCTGTTCCTGTACCTATTCCCACCACAAAACCCTGTAAAACCTTTTCTTGACCTTCATGATTATACAGTTTCCCCATTAAATAAAAAAAAAAGCTTAAAAAGCAGAGAAGCTTTGATGGCTATCTCGGCAGCACTCATATTTTACTTTGACTCTTGGAATGTTTGCTGTTTTTCTGAAGGCCACAGCTAACAGCAAGACTATCAGCTTGCATTAAAGAAAAAATAAAAAAAAAGAAAAAAAGAAAGTGTTTGTCACCTGTATTTGTAGATTAAAGCTTGAAAATATGATTCAGATGCACCTGAACACTCTGAAGCCAAAAAAGGAAATCAGGAGATACCTGAAATTACTTTTCTTAAAAGCCAGTGTAAGCAATGTCAAGAGGTTTGGACTCTGAGCCATGGTTTTTGAGAACTGAACCTGGTGGCAATACCACGCTAAATGGAGGGAGAGACAACTGAAGTCAGCTCAATGTGTGTACTCTGTAAAAGGAAAGGGAAACCTGCACACAGAACTGACCTGCTGAATCACAATCCTTGTATTAAAATTAGAAATAACCTTCTATCATTTCCACCAGGAATCATGAGATAAAGTAGATTTCATGACCTGAAAGTCTTCTTAAGCAGCAAGGAAAGTAATACAGAGCATACTTTCATATATAATAGACTTCAAAATAATTTATTACAGATGCAGTGATGTAGAAAATGGTTTAATCAACTACTGTATGCTCCTTATCTAGGGGTGTTTACCAGACTGTTAAGATATGTCAAATAAGCAACAAGGATCATGTCATCCTAATAGTGAAAATGCTGGAATAGTTCAATCTAAGAAGCAAATATATAGCAGAAGGAAAACCTTTCTTCCCTTGATCTCAAAAATCTCTGTGATACACTGTACTTGAAGCCAGTAAAGACAATACAGAATTTTCAGCGTTCCTTTTTGTGTGTATTAAATAATTAAATTAAATCAACTTGAAAAAGACACATAAGCATACAGTAGGTGTTAAAAGAGAAGTGTGTGCACTTCTGACAATTAAACTAATTACACAACTAGATATTTAAAACCTTAGCAACTAAGAAAGAGCTCATCCAAACACATAGAGCTGTAACTGTCTTCCTTTAGTTTCTGACCTAAAACATACTTTCTCTCCTTTGATCTTGCTTTTTATTGTTTTTCCCATCCCTGAATGTTAATAATACACTCGTGTCATTTTCCAGCTGGATATAGAGACCATGTGGATGCCATCTTGTCTTACTGATCACAAGGTTAGTGTAAATAAAACAACATAGAACATTAATAAGGAGGAGAATAACATGTAATGCCACTTTGAAGAATTCATACCACTGTTATTCATCTTCTGTGATCATTTAATAGAGGAAGTGTCTGAGAGGACAGATGGGAATTGAAAGCAATGCACTTGGAAGAAAATGGAGATTACAACTATCCCTCCAATAATTTGAAACTGATTCTCAAGCTTCTTCAAAAATAAATGCAGAGCTCAAGGTCAGAAAATACATTACTTAGACTCAACCATTAGGATGCAGAACAGCACCATAGCAGATTTTGCTGTATGCAGATATCCTACATTTGTCTTCATCAGCAGTGGAGTATCCAAGTTACTGCAAGTGTCTTGGAGTACTAGGATCAAGTAGTTAATTGATTGCAATATACAAGTAGCTATGGAATGGCAACAAAACTGCTGATACCCAGATGGAGCCCAATGTCCCAGAGTAAATGAATTCAACAAACTTTTGTAGAAATTGTTATAGGGAATGGGAATGTTATCTCTGTGTGTATATATATGTGTATATACATATATATATATATATATATATATCAGAGGATTGGAAGGGTGATGATGTTTAGCTGTGATGTATTCAAAAGTGTGGGACCTGGTGTGACCAAAATGGTATGGAGTAAGGGCTGAACACTGTTCTGCTTCTGGCTGGGATAGAGTTAATTTTCTTTTTAGTAGCTGGTACAGTGCTGTGCTTTGGATTTAGTATGAGAATAATATAGATAACTCATTGGTGGTTTAGATGTTGCTAAGTAGTGCTTAGCCCCAGTCAAGGACTTTTCTGTTTTCTATGCTTTGCCAGTGAGGACTTGCACGAGAAGCTGTGAGGGAGCATGGATAGGACAGATGACTCAAACTGGCCAAATGGATATTGCATATCCTAGAATATCCTGCCAGTATATAAACTGAAGGGATATGGCCAGGAGCTGCTGATCGCTGCTTGGGAACGGGCTGGGCATTGGTGGTGAGCAGTTGGATTGTGCATCACTTGTTTTTCTTGGGTTTTGTGGGTTTTGTTCCCCGCTCTCTATGTCTCCCCTCTCCCCACCCCTCTCTTCATTACTGGTATTATTCTTGGTTCTATTATTTTATTTTACTTTATTTCAATTACAAAACTGTTCTTATCTCAACCCACAGGTTTTAACTTTTTCCAAATCTCCCCCCTGCTGCTCCACTGGGGTGGGGGATGGTACCTAGTTGCTGTCTGGGGTTAAACCTCTACACCGAGTCACATGTGCCACTGCTGTTGGATTCTGACACTCTTTGGTAAGCCACATATGTAAGTGCTGGCCAACAATACAGTGGGGAAATGTTTCCATGACAATAAGCATCACTTCTTTCTCTCCCTTCCACTCCTACTTCTTCCTACCTCCTCCTGGCTTGCATTCACGATTGCTCTGCAAAAAAATAGTAGCTCACTGAAGATGCTTTTGGATACCAGCCTATGAAAAATGGTAACTCTGCTCTCCGGGTGACATGCTGTGGAGGAGGTAGGCAACCATGGAGAATCTTTAGTCCTGTTTGAGCAGGTAGACAAGATGAAGCTACTGGAATGACTGAGCTCAGAAAAGTTGGAAATGAACTTCTAGTTCTCCAATTCATAATTATCCCACACCTCAATATCATTCAGAATACAATTTTTGAACAGCTTACTACACAGCCTTGCTTTCTTCAGAATCATTATTGCAGTCTGGTCTTGGGAGACAGAGTTGTCTTCTTTTGGATTGCTCAGTGTGTTTCTGTCGTCTGTGTTTTTGACCAGCAATAGTCTCTTTCTTACAGCTCTGCAGAAGCAGATGGGAGATCTAAAGTTTCAGCTGCCCTCAAACTGTATCATCTCCTGTGGGAGAGGGATAGACTGGGAGAGAATATGCATTCCCACTGCTTTGCTTGTACAAAGCTAGCAGCCGTTTCCTTAGGAAAGGATCTCACCTAGCAGTGAGACACCCTGACATTGAATGCAGCAATGCAGATAGGCAGCAGCAGTAGCTCTTCCAGCCCTACTTCTGCCTTTTAACAAGATGCAACACTGCATGATGACCAGATGCATAAGGAAAAGGCAAAAGTCAGGGATGCATTTTGCTCACTGTAAATCTCTCCCTGCACACTCTGGACCAACTGTGCTGACTCCTCTCTCTCCTCCCTGCTCTGCTGTGTCTCTGTCTTGCAGCCCAGGATCAGTCACTCTGCTACTGATTGTTCTGGAGGTACAGAGAGGCGGCATTGGTACCAGGAGACTTAGCACAGCAGCTCCAGTAAAATGCAAAGGCAAGGGAGGCTGATTATGTCCTGTGTCCCCAGCAAGAAGAAGGCAGACCCTATATGGGCTGTTTAATGAAACTGGAGAAACACTTCTGTAGGATTAAACAAAGCAACCAGGTGGGATGCCAGGACTCTCTGCTCTTGCTTGATCCAGAACACTGTTTCAGCCTTCCCTCATGCCCTGGGCAGTAGCTGCCTTTACTATTTAGACTTAGGGGGTTTTAAAGGTGGAAAGTGAAAGGTGACCAAATTTAATGCAAACCACATCACTTCTTTCAATGCTGCTGGTCACAATCACATGTCTTGACTGTAGAGGCCCGCTAAGCCACCAAGGTGCAGGAGAACCTCTAGATTAGTAGAGTAGACACACAGTTTGGGGTCCAGAGAAATGTTAATTTCCAATAGAAAGATCCAAGAACACGAGGTCTTGAGGATCCCAAGCTGTTACAGGGGCATTTCAATTATTTTCGGGTTTAATCCAAGCTTTCTTCTGTGTAATCCAGGACTCAATTCCTGTTCTCACGTGGGATGAACACCGGAAGACGCAACTGAGCTCCAGCTGTTTTATGGGTCTCTGAGTCCAGCCGACATGTATCAGCTTCTCTGGTTATGAAGAATTCTTCTTCCTCTTCTTCTTTGTCCTCCTCATTCTTATTTTTCTTCTTCTTGGTCATATTCACTCACCTTCTGAGAGTACTTTAAAAACTTCAGCCTTTATCCCTTGGTACTTCATCAGCGTAGCTCTATCGGTCATGTGTCTTTCCAAACATGGCCCATTGAGAGAGCTCTAGAAAGAAGCCAAACTAGAACAGGCACAGAAAAGTAAAAAAACAAACAAACAAACAAACAAAAAAACAGCCCCAGGAAGTATTGAGCAGAATAGCAGCAGATTAATACCAAGGAAAACAGATATTGAGTTGGGTGTGAAAGTAAGTTTGCCTAACTTACACATTTCTTACAACTTTACTAAACAGTTCATGTTGTAAGAAAACAAAAATCAAGTAATTCTCCTAGAAACTAGTAGGTGTGAAGAGCAGAGCCCTACTGTCATTCTGTGTAGCAGTTACACTGAAGAAAGCTGTTACTGAAAGAAATATGGGGCCATATCCTGCTGGTCTTATTTATTTTGGCAGTCTCTGGCAACTTGGTGGTTCATGTGAATAAATGAGAAGGATTTAGCTTGAGGTAACAGCAGGTAAGCCCTCAAGCAATGGGAGAATGGAAATGAGACTGCCCAAGATTAGAAATCTAATGGTCTCCCTAGATTAATCTAAATACGTAAGACTGAAACTGTGTGGTGTTCAGCCTACTGTATAGCAATCCATCATTAAAAATAGAAGAGGCGGAGAAGAAAAATTAGAAAAAAACCCCGATTTCTCTGCAGATAGGTTTCTAAAAGGTACATTTCTCTAAAAAAAAGGCTGAAAGGATTTCATTTGCATATTTAATAATTGCTTTTTAAAGATCTTTTCACTTCTTTGAAATTTGAAAGCATAAGGAATTTATTAGTAAAATGACATTTTGTATTGAATTTGAAAATATTCTAGCTTTGATGATAACCTTTATACAACAAGATTTTTTTTTTATGTAGTCTTATTTAAAATTAATAGATATACATTCTGTGCAGCCAAATGTTTGATTTTCTACAAGTACTGCTACCATTTTTGTTTCTTGTAAAAAATCTTTAGAACTATGCAGACACAGAATGGCCACCTTTTTTAATCTTTTCATAAACAAGCAGTCTTTTTTCAAGCAAATTTGTTAAAGGAAATTCAGTCTTGTACTATGAGTGTTTGAGGGAAGAGGTGGAATCTCACGAACACTTGAATTCACTGGTCTACATCAATACTTCTAAAATACATGAGAAAATCTGTAAAGAAACCTGTGATCTTGCTGTAATCAGTTCACCATGTTACAAGTATAATGTCTAGGGATGTTATTCTATAAAAGGCATGGGAACTAGTTTTAGATACCTTATGGTACCTTTACATGGAACAACTGAGCCACCTTGTAGCCTGTCAGGTTCATTTCAAGTGTGCATAGTGTAAATCATACTTTTCCCTTTTGCACTCCATTCCCTATAGTCATGGCAGTAACAGCTTGCACTAAAACTGTCGGTTTTATAGCAATGCATATGCTGTGCAAAAATGTCAGAGTGCATTTTCCTGATGTGCATGTCATGCATTGTTTTCATCAATCTTTTATTTTTAGGAAGGCAGGGAAAAAAGCTCTTTTTTCCTTTGCAGATGAGAAAAAAAAGAAAGAACGATTTAGTTAACTTTCCACATGACTTCCATTTTCTCCAGGAAGACAGAGCTGTGTTTCATCTTCTAGTGTATATTCTACATGCTGCACATTTGTTTCTAAAAATATTAAGAAAACCACATCACAGTGTCAACTGAATGTCCAGAGTATGCTCCTAGATCTCCTGTCTGACAGCTAAGTGTCTCTACAATTATCGTTGTTTTTGCCAGTTTTTTACCTGCTTAGACTTCTGTGTCATACAAATGCTGCTTGGGAGAAAAGAGAGTAAGTGCATGCCTTTGAACATGACACAGAGCTGATTAAAAACATAGGGAGAAAGTTAGAATTTTTGTGGAAGTTTAGAATATTTCATACCAGATTATAATCACTGCTTGTAGTGGAGTGATAGGTAGCGGAGTGTCCCAGTGGGATATTTTGGAAGCTGAAACAGGTAGACTGACCCTTCGTTTGAATGAGTACAGAGTGAACAGGTTCCATATAAAGACAAGTGGGTGACAGACATTGTTCCTTCCCCAAAAGTAGGAGTATTTCCCCCATTGCAATTTATGAATAGCACACTGTGTTTTTATATCAGCTCCCATTCAGATTGACTTTCCATTCATGAGAGTAAAGCATATATGGATTTATTAGAGGGAGAAAAGGGAAAGTTCAGAGGGGCTATAACCACTTTCTTTCACCATCAGCATGACCTGCTACAGCACGTGTCCCTCATCCCTGCACTTAAGATCTTGTGACATAACACAGCCTTCCTGTTTGCATTTTGCAGCTTTATCTTCCTGTGGAGGAAAACATTCAATTTTTTCTTCAATACTTTTCTCGTCACAGAAGAGCTGATAAAGTAAAAAAATTTTTGTTAATATGGATCAACATTAACAATTCAACACAGTATTGTTCAAGATAAACTGTATGATCCTTGCAGAAAATAATTTGATATAACTGAGATCTGACCACTCTGGAGAATTAAGACCTTATTGCTTTACAACCATCAGTCTTAGACAGTCTAGGAAAAATGGCCCAATAAGACTAAAGAAATTAGAAATAAGTGAGGGATTGAATTCTTGAGAAAACTTCTCAGTTTCTAAAGGACAGCCAAGAAAAGACAGGTAAATAGGTAGATTCATTTCACCTCACTTGAGACATTTGCAATACAAGTGCTTCCATCTGAGCTCATCATGCTAAAATCCCTTCATCTGAAGGAGACACTTCTAGATGTTGAGTCATCTGACCCATTTTAGATGTTGGCTTCAGGGTGAGATAATAATAGCACAGAAGACTCAATTTACCTCTATAAAGGGAGTCTAGATGACCAGCTCAGACATAGGTGTGTACTAATTCATCATCAGGCAGAGCAACTTTTTCACAGAACAAAACAAGTTAAAAAATTGATGCAGGTTCTACCACTACCTTTACCTTATGCAGTGAGATATCTCTATTTGCCAGAGATGTATGAGTCTGTTCTGAAAGACTGAGTCATTTTTAAGGGCTTAGCAGAAGCTTTTATCAAGCACACTGAATTTTCTTAAGAAGTAGTATTTCCTTAAACTGAGGTTACCAAGCTAAGTTCAGTTTCCAAGTAGCAACTTCTGTTCTCTCTCTGGAGTTTGGGTAACAAGTGATAGTTCAAAAAGATCCTGTAGGAGAGCTCATTCTGCTCAGTTTTGCCCCATGATCTGGACAGTCACTTCTGCAGCCCAATTACCTCTGGGAGACCATTGTCTCTGTCTTCCTTACCATGAAATTTCCAAAGTTTTCAAGGCATTAAAGTCCCTGAAGCCCTAGAGAAGATAAAACAAAACTGGATTTCTCTTACTAGACGCTGATGAATCTCCAAAAGCTCAACCTTCCCAAAGAAGTCCTCTTAGAAATTAAGAAGAAATCATAGCTGGCAAAGGGTATGTCTGTGGTATGTCAGAGATGAAATGGCAGCACAGAAGGTGAGAAAGTTGAATCTTGAGTACGCTGAAGGACATTCACACCACATTTTGAAGAATGGTCATATGGATACCTCACTTTTCTCTAACCGAACCTTCTCAAGCCTGAGCCAGAGCCTGCAGCTTCTTTTAGCCCCAGGTGGTGATTCACTGATGAGCCTTTTGGGCCATAGACCAACAGGGAGGTTGTGCTCCACACTGCTGACAGGGAAGGTTTGATAAAGCTTCTTTTAATCTGACTGAAAAACAACCTCCCACAAACTGTTTGCTTTTTTGGACGCTGCACAACATATGTTCACCTTGGAAGGAGGTTGCTGCAGCAGAGAGAGCAACTTACCCACCAGTCCTTCAGGCTTACACCCACAAGCCCCTGCTTTTTGCCACCTTCTATGATCCCTTCCCCAACAGCAGCTATTTTTATTCTAGTGAAAATATCAGCTGTGCACTAACTGGACCCATTTTCAGATCTCCTTTCCTATAGAAATGGTAACAGATACTGTACCCAAGTGCTTATAATTCATTCAGTGAAGGACTCTCAGCTGCAGTGGTGAAATGTCCCAAATAACAAATCACTGTCAGCTGAATTTATGTCATAATTTCTAATATGTTCTTTGAATTCTTTTCCTTATGGTGTATTTACTTTGACTGATTTGTCCTCTTGCAGCTGCTTTTTCCTTTCCATATTTGTGCTCATTTCAGTCATTTTGTGGTTTATGGGGGTTTTTTTGTGCCTTTCCCAATGTATCCCAATGGAGATGGGAGAAGAGAGCAACTGAAGAAAAGAAACAGTGAAGTGGTGCAGAAAAGAAAAAGTGAAGTGATCAGCTTTTGTCTTCTGGCTTAAATCATTCTGATGGTTAACCAAGAGCCTAGTTTTGTTCTGCTGCCCTGATGGAAGGGGAGAGCTCATATATTGGGGGGTTGCTTTTTTTTTTAAATTAGCCTCAGCAAAAGCAAAGCAGAAGTCAGTATGTGTTTCTCCATAATGCTGGTGAATATGGTGAATACACCTTCTTTACAATTCCCTTCTATTAAAAAAAAATACTGTATAATTAACAAGGATTTTGTGTCTTTGTTTTCCATGCTTTTATTAGCATGAGAGACCACAGCCTGTGCTGCAGCAGCATAATTACTCTGGTTCAGAAAGGAAAAATAAAATTCCTTAGAATTTAATTGGCTAAGCTGAATTAATGTCCTTCCTGGTCCTAATCAGAAACAATACAAGGAAAAATTAAAGCAAGAATTATCCATTTCCTGCAAAATTTCTCAAACTATGCTAATGCAGCCATTAATTGCTGAAGCCATTTTATGACTGGACATGCAATAAAACAATTTAGCAATTTTAGAAACCTTAATCACTGTCTCTGCCTGTTTATGTCACAGTACTAGAAGTTTCTACCTAATAAGTTCCTCAGCTAGCATGGAAGGTGCTCACAGGTGAGAGAAACAGTAACAGTCAGTTAAGTCACTGAATGTGAATTTTCAGCCTCTAGTCATAATAGCCTTATAAATAGATTAAATAATTAAGGCAGGCTTAGGGCTATAGGAACTATGGGATGGGGTTTTTAAGCAGAGATTGACAAGAAACAAAATGTAACGAGCTTTGCAGATGTCTCTCAACCTGCCTGGCTTCAGTGGCACAGAGTCTTGTTGAAAGAGGATGATGTTTGATGGGTGGCATCACAGCTTTACAGGCTGGTCTGGCCAGTAAAGGAGAAGACAAAAGTCCAGTATTAGTAAGGATCATCATGCCAAGTGCACAGAGGTGGCCTACACCATGGTGAGCTTATCATTATTGCTTGGTAAGTATTTAGTAGAAGCACAAGGGAAGAAGATTCATTAGTGAAAACAAATGCATATTATTTAAAATCGAGTGCTCTTCTCTGTGGGTGTTTTCATGCACAGTAAACAGATATTTTCAAATCTCACTAAGTTTCTGAATATGAAAGTTCTTTACACCTATTTAGACTCAATCCTCTGCATATAACGTGTATACACAGGGGATTTCTGAGAAAGTCACGCAGCAATCTGTGGAGAGGTGTATTTGGAATGCCTGGATGTGTATTCAAGTGCCTGACAAGGAACTTTGGGTTGGTTGAGGGGGTGTGAGGTGCAGCCAAACATCTGTGGGCAGCTCATATGCAGCATGAGCTGCTCTGACACATCCTGTAGAAGAATATGTCAGAAAGGGGAAACAAGACTCAGAAAACACAGGAACCACCACCTTGCATGATTCGTATCAACTATTACTTCAGTAACAGAAAAGTCAGAGTACCTACAGAAAGTGAGGAAACACGGAGAGTGTTACAAAGATGAGAGGAGGAAACAATATGAACAATCCCATATCTTTGGGCTGGACTCCTAGAGCTTGGATCCAAGATTTTCCTTCTCTGTCACATGTGAGGATGTGTGGGCTCACCAAAGAGCAAGGTTTCTAGTTCTGATAGAGGTAGGACTGTGTTTTTTGAAGTGAGCTAGATAAGAATTGGGGACATTAAGGACCTTCTTGATGCCACAGCCAAAACATAATCTGGAGTGGAAGCTGCCAGTCAGAGTGCTATGAAAAGAGCTTTGGCTCTGAAAACCAGTTCTTAAACTTTTTAGAACCAGTGGGTACTTTTTATTTACACTTTCAGACTTACAGTCTGTATCTGAGGACGAGGATCCTGATTACCCTGTGCCTCATCTCATGGGACTTTTCTGAAGATTGTTTTTCATATGTGGAATGTTTTGATGTGATAATAAAAGCCACTATGGAAATGAAAAGTTACTGCCTGAGAGGATTCAGAGTGTTCAGGAAATCAGGCATTAGACCCCATCTGCATGTATGTGTTTCTCCCTCCCTGGTCAATAATCCCTTCCCTAATCTGAGAAACTCTCCTTTGAAGTCTGGTATATATGTTCTTGTTTTAAAAAAAAAAAGCAAAAGAGGGAAATTAATATTATGCAATGAAATTCTGTACATTATAAAATTGTTAACAAGTTTTGGGTGACATATACATATAGTCTAAAGATGTTTGCTATCAGTCTTAGGGCTCTCTTTCCAGCATAGAGGGATATGTGACCTTCGTTGACCATTTCCTCCAAACTTGCTTCTGAGCTGTTGCTTTCCTGTCCTTATCCTCATACTGTTTCTTCTCCAGCTCTGGACTGACGAGTACAAGTGTTTTTGTTATTTCTGTAGCTCTTTCTAATTTGCTCTCAAGATTCTTTGTCAAGTCTCTTTCCTCTCCATTCAGTACAATCATGTTTTGTTTTAAAGAAGATCTGTATTTTCATATCTCAAGTTTTTCATTTCAGGGCTAGTTTTCCTTACAGAAGAATCCTTCCTTCATTTTCTCTCCAGTCTCCCTCTTCCTGCCTAGTAATACCCACTATCAGTCTTCACATTAGGGTCATCCAAACTTTTCATCATATCTTTGCTTACTCCCTAGTCTCTGGTCTCCTTCTCCAGGCTGGTGGGCAAAACAGTATCTTTCTCAATGAATGGCAGGGCTGCTTTTGCCGAAACTGTTAAAACAATCTTGCTGAGGGGCTATAATCTCAGGATGAAGAATTTCAAACAAAACAGACTTTAACTTGATCATAAAAGTTGCTTACAATGGTCTTTTAAAATCAGGAAGCTTTTATGGTACGTAGTGCTACAGGCCCCAGGTATACTGAAGAGTCAGTTCCCTAAGATTACTGAAGCAAAGTAATCTATTAAAAGTAATATACTGCACCAGATACACTTATTCTAATTTTTAAAACAGAAAGTTTCATGGCCAATATTAATTTTCTTTTGCTACAATACATGGTTTTATTTCATGCTTCATTAACAAGTATGGGTGTTCTTGACACCAACTCAGCTCTTTCCGACTAGGTCTCATGCATTCATGCTCTTCCTCCTACAGAGCAAAACAGGAGGACAAGGTAACTGTTAAGAAAAAAAGGGACATCACTTACTACTTGTAGGCCTGAGAATTTTTAGTCTCTATTTACAAACGATTCCCAGCCTGGCAATTTCCTTAAGGTGGAGGTGGACAGCCTGCAACTAACCAACCCAGAATGTCCAGAGCCCATATCCCTCCTCCTTCCAGACCCTCCTTGAATGCTCTCCAGCAGCTGCCCCAGGGCAAACAGATTGTTCTGGAGGTGGCACTGGGTCACTGCGTCTCCTGAGGCTTGGCTGCCTCATGTCCTGTCCATCTCCTATTGTGGCATGGGGTCCCCAGGAAGGTGCAGCTGAACCCATCCATCCCACAGCCCTGACCTGCCCAAACCACTGAACTGGAGAAGGCTGGGAAGGAGCCCTGTGACTATTCTGTAACTACTAGGCCACTGCTGTCTGCTTTCTTTGCCAGGGTCAGTCTTGTGGCAGCAGGTAGGGTTTACCTGCACATAACACACAGTGGATCCAGAAGCAGTGAATGCTGCACCAGGCAGCTGTAGAACGTGCTGTAGAACGTGGCACTTAATATTCTGGTCTAGTTGACAGGGTGGTGATCAATCAAAGGTTGGACTTCATGATCTTGGAGGTCTTCTCCAACCTAAATGATTCTATATGTTGAGGACATGGAGGCAGACCACGGGGCAGGGACTGCGCTGTCTGGTCCTTGTCAGCCACTAAAGGAAGTTTGGTGGCCTGCTTGCCTGTAAAGGTTTAACCTAGAAAATAAATGCACCACTCATGCATCAACAGTGGTTTATTTTTATGAGCAAGGATAAGCTTTATGAAAGCAATTCCCCAAAAGCTGAACTGTTTCATCAATTATAGAGCATGTAGTAGACTGCAATCGTCCATGCACGTGTCACTGTAGTTCCTGTTAACCTCACTTACACCTGTCCTGACTGTTGATAGCAATTCAGCTAAATAAAAAGCCTGTTTGTAACATTTTATACTGCCAGAAAAATGTGCAGTTGTTAGAAGAAAATGGTGCGATGAAGTTTTCTAATAGGAAAAAAATTCCCATATCAGCAAGCACCTAACTAAGAACAGTGTAGAACAATGAATTGGTATAATCCATTATAAAATGCCTTCTCTAACAGAAGATTGCCAAGTCACACACAAGTTTAATTGTTAAAATGATAGTGCATTTAATTACAGTGTTAGCAGTGTCATCATACTAGCTGGAAGATACAATTTAGTTAATTTTCCAGATTCCCAGAAACAGAAGCATTTAAAGCATTTATGTTCAAAAGAGGTGGGATATCCAGATGACAAAGTAGGAATGAATTGTAATTCTGCTCTCAGATATGAGGACTGAGACACCTTAAGAACAACTGCTCTCTCTGTTCTTCTCTGCAGCTCCTTGACACCAAGGTCGCACAGAATCCTGTCAGTGAGCAGAATTGTACTCAGCTGCTTTGGAGTGCCAAGCCCAGGCTTTAACCATGCCCTAGCTAAAGTAACTTTTGCAAATCAATGCAACAACAAAATTAGACATTTTGACATATCTTACACTTAATTAGACAGAATTGTGTCTCCTTAATTGCCTTTTTATATGCTGATTATATACTGACGACATGCATTGTGTTTTAAATCCTTAAGATTAAAACAGGTTTATAAGTTCACTTTTTAAACTATCTTTAGTGCTTTTGGCTATATGTAAAAAGTATGGAAAGCTCCTTCAAGGCACTTTAAAATTCATACAACTTACCACAGCTCTATGAAGGAAGCGTTTGGAGATCGCTGTGATCCTTGACTCATTGTATTTTCTTACCTTGCTGCCTTTGATTCATTTCCTGAGCTGGGACTCTTCGTTTCTTCACAGAACTTATCCCATTTGGTACCTAGATGGAAACATCTGGGCCATTGACAAGAGAAAAATACAACTCAACAATGCTTGCAGTTGATTTTTACTATGTGGCAGGGAGGTTGGGGAAGCTAAGGAAGTGCCAGACATCAAGCTATTAAGTGGTCTCAGATCTTGATTCTGCTAGTCACTTAGGAACACTCTGAGATCAAACTTTCTTCCAGGCAGCAGGAGATTGCATTTAGGTACATGCAAAAGAAATGTAAGCCGTATATTGCAACCATCTGGGATGCATATAAAGTGTATGACCATAAAATCTCTCCATTTGCTGTACAAATTTATTTAATGGAACTAGTTTTGTGTATCTCATAATTAAACAGCAGTTGCACATGTTAAGGCATCAGGTGAATTATTTTGGTCATAATTATAAGTAATAACAGTTAAAACAACTATCATACCCCTTTTCCTTAAACTATAAAATGTCTTTGAAACAGTCTCTTCAAAGTATTGTTTTGTTCTGAAAGTTTGCCTCTAGAAAAAAAAAAAGAGAAAAAAGTCTGCCACCATCTCTTGTATCTAAAGGATTGCACTGCCATCTTGTGACGGGAAAAGCCATTTAAAATTGCCATCTTGATACACTCCAGATTTTAAGTTATAAGCTGCCTAGAACAGTTACATTTTAAGACTTTTTTGATTAGTTACAACCTCAATTTGCATCTGGAGAAAAACTACACATTTTTCTCTATGAGAATTTTTTTTAATTTAGTGAGAAAAATAAGTTATTCTGGAAAAAGGTTTTACATATAACAGGTGACATATAACTGAAGAAAAGCATTTTACTAAAACATCCAGCACAAAGACCCATTACACCCACTACAAACAATCAGTATACTAGCTTTAGTAAAACACAATTCATTGGTTTCAGTTACCCACAAGAGAAGGAAAAGAGTAAAAGAAGAAAACAGATTAAAAGAGTAAAAGAAAGAAGAAAGAAAGACAAAAGGAGAGAGAGGAAAGAAAAATAGTTGCCAAAAAGATTCAATGTTTTACAAGGCGTCAGCTGGAACAAAGAAGAGGAAGAAAGCTCATATGGAGTCTCATGTATTTATACAGTTTGTTTTTCCCACCCAGGCAGGATATCCAGTTACTGACCACTTAGTGCCTTCCAGGTCAGAGTGAGATGTGCTGTAGCCAGTCACAGGCTCCAGGGACATGGTGTGGACGGGCTACCAGGCAGGTCTCCCTTGAGTGACAGCCCGGCTCAGCCCTGTTGGCTGCAGGCTGTGCGCTGCCTTATCATGGACCTGCAGGTCCAGGCCCAGCCCTTCCCTACACACACACACAGTGAGTTGGTTCCAACCCATATCAATAATTCAGTCAGATTCAGATCCAGTATCTCACATGTCTGTATTGATTGTGGCTAAGAGAGATATTAAGTAAAAAGCCTTAAAAGTGAAACATAAAAAATTAATTAAGGAATAACTATCCTATGCTAGAGGTTTTATAAAAAAAGGGGTCGAGGTTAATAATTTTCTCCACTCTTCATCACACTTCCACTAAGGGTTTCCCAAGTGCTTACAAGGTGGTCTCTTCTTAGCAAGAGCTTCTTCCACTGTCAAACCCATCAATAAAAGGTTTTCAGTACTTTAAACAGTGGAAACACCCAAACTTCTTGACAGCCTGAGGTATTATCTCCAAAACCAACAGTCCCAACTTCACATCTTCAGAGTGCTTTTGTCATCTCCTGCACTGCCAGAAAGCCTGGCTACTTTCAGAGACCCATAAGCAATCCCATATGATACCTGTCCCTGACAGCAACCCAGAAACTGTGCAGTATCTTTTTCTGTGTGATGATCCCAACACCAGTTGTCTTTACACCTTGGCACTATCCTTTCCATGTCCTTCTCACACAGATGCAGATACGTGCATTGGTTTCACAGAATCACAGAACATGCTGAGTTGGAAGGAACCCACAAGGATCATCAAGTCCAGCTCCTAGCACTGCACAGGACTATCCCCAAGAGTCACACCATGTGCCTGAGAGTATCATCCAAACACTTCTTGAACTCTGTCAGGCTTGGTGCTGTGACCACTTCCCTGAGGAGCCTGGTCCAGTGCCCAACCACCCTCTGGGGGAAGAACCTCTTTCTAATATCCAACCTAAACCTCCTCTGACACAACTTCAGGCCACTCCCTCAGGTCCTGTCACTGGTCACCTCAGAGAACAGATCAGTGTGTGTCCCTCCTCTTCCCCTTGTGAAGAAGTTGTAACTGCAATGAGGTCTCCCCTCAGTCTCCTCTTCTCCAGGCTGAACAGACCAAGTGACATCAGCTGTTCCTCAGATAACTTCCCCTCAAGGCCCTTCACCATTTTCATTGTCCTCTTTTGGACAATCTCTAACAGCTTATATTGCAGTGCCCAAAACTACACACAATATTCAAGGTGAGACCACACCAGTGCAGAGCAGAGTGGGACAATCCCCTCCCTTGACTGGCTGGTGATGCTTTGCCTGATGCCCCCCAGGACACAGTTGGCCCTCCTGGCTGCCAGGGCACTGCTGACTCATCTTCAACTTGCCATTGACCAGGACTCCCAGGTCCCTTTCCCTGGCACTGCTTTCCAACATCTCATTCCCCAGTCTGTACGTACATCTGGGGTTGCCCCATTCCAGGTGCAGAATCCGGTGCTTTCCCTTGTTGAACTTCCTAAGTTGGTGATTGCCAAGCCCTCTGATTTGTCAAGGTCTCTCTGCAAGGGCTTGGGAAATGCAGGGTATGTCATCGGGTCATGGAATAGAAGTACATTATTATTATTAATGAAGGCCTTGAGTAGATCAGAATCAAAAGAGCAGCAATACAGGAAGCCTGTTAATGACAAAACAGTTCTAGAAAAGAAAGAGAAAAAAAGAAAAAGAAAAAAAAAAGAAAAAGAAAAAAAAAAAAGAAGAAAAGAAGAAAAAAAACAGAGTAAACTAAAATTTTGGGAAAGACTTGTATATAAACAAGGTAATATCAAGGCTGAGAATCTCTCCTGTGAAGCTTTGTTTCAGTGTACATTTTCTCATAACCAACAGTTTTCTAAAGAATCATACTTTTATATCCAGTTGGTCCAACAGAAACCAAAGAAAATGAGTAAAGCTCCAGCCCTTCAAATGTTTATGTATATCCCTAACACTTTGTATGATTCAAGGAGACAACTATCAGACCAAAGTAAATGAAACTGAATGCCTTAATGGAAATACAGATTATTTGAGTGGAAAAAAAAGCTCTGCTCTAAATTTTCTCAAGATTTTTTTTTTCCAAATTAAAAAATAACTTGTCTCCTTTTAATTTCAGGGGGTTTTTTTTCTTCTTTTTAGGTGGAAGAAGGAGAGAAAAGAGGAACGAAATTCAATACTCTTCAGTGTCTACCTTGGCAAAGAAAAAAGACTCAACATTATAAACAAAAAAAGGGTTTTCTTCTTCAGGTTGTTTTTTTTTTTCCTTTACTCTGGATTACATTGTACTTTTGCCAATCTTCTGTTAAATATCTACATGTATTTACAGACAGGAGGCATAAATTTACAGTGAAGCAACTCCTGAAGCCATGACCCTTTTCCCATCAAACACTCTGCTTTAACTGCTGTAGCTAGGTATGAATTTCAATTCCTCCTTTGCCTTTCTCTCTTTAAAAATCTGTTATCAGTAACACACTAGACATGTAGGTCAATATCCAAAGAGCCCTCACTAGGACCTCTGAATTCACATCTGAATAAAAAGCAGAATGCTGACATTTAGCTCCTAGACTGCAAACACAAGTGTTGCCTGCGACCACAATGCAGAGTTAGATGTCTAAGTGCTGTTTCTTTTGCCTTTCATCTGAAAAGAATCATAGCATTGAACTGTTAAAGAATTTTTCTCTAGAAATTTCACACAATTTACAACTCATAATAATAACAACTACAAATATTTTAATGTATTTCATATTATTTTCCCTATTACATACACTGCTAGAAAAGCTGCCCTCCAAAACCTGACAAATCATGGAACTGGTGAGGGAGGAAAGTGTGGAATTTTGTGAAGTTTCTAGGAAGCTGCAAAATATTCAGTTATGGCCTTTACAGCTGTAACTATAATTTTATATATTTTTCCTAATTGAATATATGCTAAACTCTTCTTGCAATGAAAGTCTTTATTTAGAAGTAATTCTTTACCTTCATACCTTTTACATTTTTTTGTAGAAGAAGGAAATACATATAAGCATTAAATAAAAGCATCTTCTCCAAATATTATGAAGCCTTGTCATGTTTGCATTCAACTGAGGACACATTGTTTCAATGGTTTTTGCTTTGGCCAGGTGAATCTTTGAATGTGTAGAAGTCATACCGACTGATTCTTTCGTTTGCATCAGGAAACTGCAACTTTTATTTGGGTTTGATTTATTCCTCCCTGAAGGACTGAAAAATGATTCTGCTTTCAGATGTTGAATTCCATGTAATTTCAGTTAGCTTTTCAGTTGTGTTAAAATGTCATGCAACTTTTATCAAAGCAGGTGCCCTATTGACTTCAGCAAGACAAAGCAAACATTATCTGTCCATTTCTAGTTAAGTCTGCTACCCACAGTGATCCACTCTGCTCATAAGTGAGCCAGTCCTGCACTTCTCCATTTGTTCTTGCTTAACAGTGTTCTTCTCTCCTACCTCGTTCACAAATATCCTCAAAAATTGACTGAATGGCCTCATCTTTCCCCCTTGGGTTTCCACTGTTTTGTGTCACTTCCATCTGCTTCCCAGAGATCATGTTGAGGTGATCTGTACTCCTGTGCTGTGTCAGGGTATCCTGATGGTTAGATGATACCACCGGGCAGACAGTCACACTGTTCCTTAGGGATGGTTATGCTTTGCAATCCCTCCTTCACATTCCCACTGGTTTTTTGCATCTCTTTGTTCTTTTTCCTCCTGATGCTGTCTTTCATCAGCCTCAGTGACACTGTATTCATTATTTTGCTCAATACTAATTCCAGATTCATCAGAGACACTTTGCCATCACTCTCAGCCTTGACATCCTAGTCATTGATCCTCCTTAAGCTCTTCAAATTGAGTGTAAAATGCTATGCCATCACTCTTTGACCCCAGAGTCAAGAGCTGACTGGGGTGTGGGTAAAGGAGGCTGGTATTTAGCTGCTGTCTAACACGTAGCCATAGCTCCGTGGAAGTACTGCTCCTGCTGTCCAACACCCAGCTCAGTTCTCCTTGATTTTCTCTTTTAAGAATTGTTATTAACCCTAATTGTTATCTGTATAAGAGAGAAAGAAACTCTAATCCTCAAGGTAAATTATCAAACTTTCCTGTCAGAGTTGCACGATCCACTGCTACAAACAAGCACAGCTCCATAGAGGTCACTGGTGCTGTGTCACATAACAATGACAAAAACCTGAACAGTAAAGGCAACACATACAGTGTGCAATAGATATGAAACATGTTGACAGTTGGGAAAAAAATCTAGTTACAAAAAAAACCACTAATCCTATACCATCTTTGGATTTATTGCTTATGATTGACTTGAGCCTAGTGGACTTTGGTAGCCTTTAGTTCATATCAACTTCACTTTGTCATGTAACTGACAAATACCACAAATTACAACAAAACCAGTGAAGTCAGCATCCAATGTCAAAGGATGATTAAAAATTAATTAAGTATAAAACCAAAATTCCCTATTGCCAAACTAGAGCTACTTTTGAAGCTGAATGACCACTAGAGAAAAACCTGTGTTGTGACCTCCTTCCCTTCAAGACAGTGTAAACTCCGGTCAAGATCATCCTTAATTAACCTTGCATTATGAACTGACTCACTCAGTGTCCCCTGATCATTGAAAATCTACCACATGATAAGGACACCAGACAAAAATTAGTTCCACACGTGTTCATGCTTGAAGCACACTTTTCATGATTTGGATTGTATGAGTCAAATGTTTGCCAACGGGCAAAGACAAAATATTAACTTGTTAAACAATAGACTGAATTTTTCAGACAATATCTGCACATTACCTAAAAAACAATTAAAGAGAACATTTTCAAAGACCCTGACTTGAGCTACTACTGACTTTCTCATCTCTTTGCTCTTCTCTTTTCCTGTCCCTTTGAAAAATCCTCTGATAAATGACAGACTATTACTAGTGTAGTCTGACAACGTGACTCCAAAGCAAAGATGTCTCCCATTAAAGGATATGCAATGCAGATTACAGAGAAAATAGAAAACCAATCTATTCACTAGCACTATAGACTTTAATAATCCTCATTCTAGTTTATATAATTTCTCATGTCACTGGTATTATAAATGCTCATTATTTCAAATTAAGTATTTGTTTAAAATCTCACCTGGAGTTAGTTTTATATTAGTTACGGATGTGAATGAGAATCCAAAGTACAAAAGAAAATCTCAACTGTGAGCATTTAATTTCAGCTGCCATCTTCTAAAATATCAGAAGTGGTTTTGCAGGGCTTCCTTATTGCTGTCTGTCATTCCTGCCAACCCTATTGGACTTCGATTCTCCACAGCTGCAGAAGGTCTTATCTGGATCTAATCCTTAAGATTTCAACTCCAAAAAGTAACTTTGAGTAGTCCTGCAGCTGTCAGACTGATCAGTCCAACTAGCAGACATTCATAGCCACAGATATATTTTCATATTCTACTGAGCCAATGTCTTTACACTCATTTTCTTTGACAGTTTTCCCCTCCTGAAGACATACTCTGCCACTTACAAACAGACAACCACACCATTTTAATGACATTATTTCAGGCTTATCTATACTGCTATTCAAGCAAATAGTTACTGTAATTCAGTATGGCTACTTAGTCTCATGCTTAGTGACTTGTATATTTACATACACTTACATGATACCTGATACATGATAGTGGGAGATAGAGAGCAAAATACTACTACCACGTTAGCAGAGAAGAATGAGGTAGTTGTAGTTCAAAATCTATGAAAAGCCACCAGAACTGTTCTTGACAAGCCTTAGATTTTTAGTATGATGATTAATGGCCCCATGTAAATAAGAAAGATGGCGTGACTATGTACTTCCCTATAAAAGTCTAACAGTCTTTGGTTCAGTAATTCTAAATCAAATACATTCTTGGCAATTAAGCTTCACTGTAAACATATTCTGTCTGTAGTTTAAAGAAATGAGCATTTGCTAATGAGTCTACCTGTGATAATTTCTTCCAAGTTCACATGTTCCACTACAGAGTCTAGGACAATTTTTCACTGATAGAAATTGTCAGTTCTAAAAGACCATTAATAGCTGGTGACACACTGTGAAACTTATTTCTTAGTGCCAGATACAGTTTTTCACATGATCATGTGATTGTTTATTCATTTTTATACAAATACCAACTTAAACACCTGCATACCTAAGAACAATTGAAAACCCTAACAAAACATCCATCAGATAATACTGAGGAAAGCATAGTGTGTGATTTTCTTCACTTTTTTCTTCCTCCAGATTTTTTTCATCTGACATTCAAAAAAACCCCCAACACTATCAACAGTCTACTTGTCAAGTAAACAGGAAACTTAAATCAGAAGGGATGGGAACATGAAGCTTTCTCTAGCCTGTGTCAGAACTGAAGAAAACTTTGCTCACTCTTCTCATTTGCTGATTGACAGATCAGCCTGTGCAGTGAGCTTGAAATGCTGAACATTTTTGACCATTTGGGATCCTCCTCCTTTCTCCAGGTTTTCTAGCCTCAGACTTCCTTCGCTTCTTATTTCTCCCATTCTTTCCAAGCTTCACATTTTTCTGTGTCATTGTAAGGAGAAGCAATTAGAAATATTTTTACATCTGTTAGTTCCTTCCAGCTGGGCTTATATTTTTTGTAACACTGTTTACTTTTTCCTTCTCAGATTTTCTCTTAGCCCAAGCTAAGGGGCCCTTGGCAAGTGACACACTGGTCCCTGCAGCACAGTCCAGAAGAACCCTGCAGTCACACAGGTCCTATGGTTCCAGTATAGAGTGTAGTAAAGATGATCACTACTTCTCTCAGAAATATGAAACGACGAGGAGAGCAGAATGGCAGAGTCTTGTGCTCCTGCCTGATTATGCTTGGTTCAGGGTAGGAGGATTTTTACTTCTCTGCACTTCTTTCACACAAAGGTCAGTTAGAGCAAATGAACAGAGGAAAGTAAATTTTAATTTGCAGGACTGCTTCTTGCTTTTGGAAGGATATGCTGGACACCCATGTTAAAGAATTCCCATCCTGGGAACAATAAGGATTATTAGGAAATGCTGAAATAAAGCCTTAAGTTACATTACAGTAATTTGGTATTTAATTATTTCTTTTGGCAAGAGTTAAATGTAAACATATGAGCATGAAAATTATATATATACACACATTACTCATTCCAATTAGTTTTATTATAAGTATGTCATATTTCATCCTTGTCAATTACAACGCACGACAGAGACCAGTGGGTTCTTAACATTTGTTAGTATTTTTTCCAAGGAGTTTGACAGAGACACGTGAAAGACAGACACACATTCCATGTGACAGTAAATAAATTTAGAGACAGTAGCCTCTATAAATAATCTATGTTCATCATCTTACATAAGAAAGTGGAAGGTTAGCCACTAATTCCAATCTACTAAATGGTTTGCAGCAGTTTGGTAAGAAAACCTGCAGGCTTTCTTGCTATCGTTATGCTGTTGCATGGCTGCAGCCAAGGAATGACACAAGAATAAAGTCCATAAGCATGTGAATATAAATGGAAGTACAAGTCAGTGATTTGGAAAGACACACAAAAAAACTGCTAGAAAAACACCATTAGGGAAACAAGGATCAATTTTTCTTTTCTGATTCTGAATAATTTGTCACTTTATACAATATTTATTGTAAAATAAATATCAGAAGCATGTGCACCAGTCCTATCTCAGCACAGAGCACCTAGTCTGTCCAGGGAAGGATTTCTGAGGTTAGAGCATAGGAACTGAAAGGCAGGGAGCTTATTCCTGGCCAGGAAAACTCCTTGCACCAGCTTGGAAGAGTCACTTTTCTATTCAGTGTTTCTTTCATCAGTAAATGATCAAAAACCTCCTTCTAACCCCTAACTGGGATACTGCATACTGTTTGTACTTCCTAGGGGTAAGGGATCTAGTTCTCTGTCTCCCCTGACCCTTGAATACTGCTGGTGTGGGGAGCAGGGAATAGAAAAGTTTTTGAGTTAAGGGAACAGAATTTGTTCCACAGAAGCCAGTACAGGACAGTTGTAAACTATAAGCTGGGATAGGTAGTTTTTATTCTTATGCAAATTAACCCATAATTAATATGGTCAAACTGTAACCTTTTGGAAAAGGAAAACTCTCTGCATACATGCAATATAACCTTCTTGGAATGAGCTGCAAACTTTCCAAGTGATCCCACCTGCACTCAGAATCCTTCCTGCCAGAGACAATGTAGCTCTAAACCACCAGGGAATTAAAGATCTTGGCCATGACACTTGAATTCAGAGTATGCAACATCTCATCTGCATTGCCTCTGCTTCCATGCTGGGCTCTGAAACCCTGGAAGAAGAACTTGCCCAATTCAAATACAGAGAGGATATGGACCAGTCCCATGTAGAGCCATTCAGGAAGCACAGGCAGAGGAGAGCAAGACCTGAATTTGTCCTTCCAAGCTTCAGGTATGTTCTGTGAAGCTTCAGGCCTGACTAGTGAGAAAGCACATAGAATGGAGTAAGAAGTCTGGTGCAAGAAAGAGAATGACAATTAGGGATTAATGAGGCAGACAGCATAACTAGAAGCTAAGTTTGAGGAGAAAGACTGCTAAAAGAGGTAGGAAGAAAGGATTCAACAAGTTGATAAGTATCTCAAAACAAGAAGTCGGGGGAGAACTGGAGAAAATATCCAGATACTAGAAATATTTGGTGAAGGGTATACTTACTGTGTGTTGATGTTTCAGTTCCAGAGACAAAGTGACAGTTCTATCTGACTACAGCACAGACACTTTACAGCTTGAAATGGAACAAAATGTTCCCAGGTCTCACTTGGCATCACCTTACTGTCAGCAAATATCTTTACTCTTTCCCCATAAACGAATGACAGCTATCAAATTCTTTTCTTAAAAGAAAATGTCTGAAAACAGACCTCAGGGTTCAAGAAGAACTGGGTGAAAACACATATTTTTTCCCCTAAGGATGCGGTGAGGGAAGTATCTTCCGAAAAGCAGAGTTGGGATCTAAACAAAAGATTTTATATCTGAGTTCAGTAAAGATACTACTTCCATATGAAGCTTCTTATAATCTGATGTCAGGCTATTCCTCCAGTACTATTCATATCCTTTTCATCGCAAATTGACTATCCAAATGAGTATGTAATTTCACTGTGGCTCTTCACTTATCTGCAAAATGGGTATGATAGCATCCCTTCACATCAGGAATATGCTAGGATAATAAATTAATTAATGCTTGTAAGCAGACATATATTTTAGAGCAATAGAGAGAATCCAAAAGGAAAATTATTATGTATTCAGAAGAGGTTTGAACAGTGGGTAGTAAATAAGGCATGAGAGCACACAGTGAACAACAGGAAAAAAACAAAATTCAATAGCTGCTTATTCAGCTGAATAAGCCAAAGTAGAAGCCATAAGGAAAAACACCAGTCATGTCATTAAAGTCATTAGCTTTCATGCACAAAGAGGGCAAAGGAAGATTCCATAGCATAATTAGTGTTTTCAACTGCAGCAAGGAGCATTGTATAATAACAAATGCCTCGATAATATTTGAGAATATGAAAAGAAGGCAGCAGAAAGTGCCATACAAAGTATTTGACAAAATGGAGGACTTACATACTTACGTTGTTTTGCCTATGATTCCTGCTACATAAAAGCAAAGCTTGAGATCTTGCCAACTACTCTATGCTATAAAATATTATTATGCCAGTGGGGAAGACACAGCTTGGCAACACCTGACACCAGCCAGATGTTAAATGAACTGCAATTAACTTACATCCATACTACACTCACAAAAACTTTGGACCTTTGGTACCTCTGACATGTTTCCCTTCCACAAAGGTGACTTCAATATGGTGGTAGATAGGAAGTCACAATTTAAACGAAACATAATTTAAAATCTGTGGACAGTTCTAGTGTCTTCTTCCCTACTCCACTAATGTTCTAAAGAATTCGATTTGCTAAACAGAGGACATACCACATATTTTTTCCAAATGGATACTACAGAATTAACACTGGGGGTGGCAGTTCATTTTCAACTGTGCATGCTATCAATAATACAAACTTTGAACCTGAAGCCCATCTCTGTGACATTAGTATGAACCAACAGTAAATTCACTGAAGTCAGTGGAGCTATACCAGCATGATGGTCTAACCCCATGTTTATTAAAGTCAGCCAAAGCCAGTGAGAGATTTGAGTGGGCTCTAGGACCTTGCCTTGAAATTGCTCAGAACTAGGGTACTGACTTTGCCTGAAATTTATCTACAATTTCTGTTCATGATCTAAAGAATGCATTTTTGCTCCATGAACTTACAAACATTAAATACAAAATTTTATCTTTTTCTACAAAAAAGGTTGTTCCAAATATAAGCCCATCTCCTCTAAAATTTAATACATCTATTTATTATGTTACCACTGCTCCTGACAGAGCAGTGACACATTTCTTATCAGGACATATATAGCCAAGCTTGAAATATTTAGTATTACAGCACATCAGAGGCACTATATAGACTATCCTATATGGAGACTGTAAGGAGTAGAAAGGATGATGATGCACCTTTATATTTAGGGTGCAGCTTCTTTTGAGAAGACTGGCTTCCTTTATAGTGGTTTAGAGGAAAATTGAAGCATTTCACAAAATCTGTAGTTGGTAAAATATGACACTTTACCTCTCTTGGAATTTTTAAGACAGTAAGAACATTTGTAAATATTCCAATAGTGGGACTCAATCATGCCTTTCTCATTTTTAAATCTATTTTTTTATATTTTAGAAATACTTCACATTTGTAAGTAAGTGCATTCTTCAATGGAATTGAACATCCAAGAATGCAGAACTTATTTTCTCCTGAAGTTTCACTGTCTAAATAGTATTAAATATTTTAATTATAGATTCTACCTTTCATGATCAAATCCCATTGTTTCTCCAGGTCACATTCAAGGCCAATTGCAAAACTGAAATATACAAAATCTTATAACAATATATGTAACGTAAAGTTAGGATCTCACAGGGTATATTACCCTTTTAAGTTTCAGCAAAGATCAGAGTTTTCACAAAACTTACTTTTCCCTGTGACTGGATGAGTCCTTCCAAATCAATATTAAGTAAACCTTCTATCAGATAGAACTAAATTCACACACATAAGCAAGCCCACTGAAGCCAACAGAGATGAGAACAGAAATGCTCTCTTAAAAAATAAATTGAAACAATATCGAAAAGAAACATCACTTCATAAATAAAACATCGAGACATTGATTTTCCCACTTGACTTCTGTGATGCTTAGTATGTTGGAAATCATTGACTTACAGTAATATCTCTTCAACATGGCAATTTTTCGCTCGGGCACTCCGCATAGACCCCAATCTGTCTTTACACAACTGATTCTACCTCTTTAGCAGGATATATAATAATACATTATAATAATAATGAAGGGTTCCAAAACTTAAATTATCTGAGTTTGTAACTGGGTCTATATCTTCAGGTTTACTTAATCTTTATGTGCATAGAAGTATCCCCTAAAATAGCACAAATGTTTATTCTGATGAGTAGTCAGCAGATCAGCTAAGGAATTAATCTTCTCCAGAGGGCTGGAATAGAGTAGACTTTTCAAAAACATGTTTCTCACTTGTGTGCTACAATCACAGTCACAAATAGTCAGGAGGATGTTTTCCTGACGCCTCTGTAGCCCCAAAGGAGGCAAACATGCAACATCTGTAATAGGCTGTTCAGCAGAGGAATAGCAAGAGAAGCAACACTACTGCTCCATTTGATGTGTCAAGCACATTCTCCATCAGCTCCCAGACTACATTTGCAAAGAGAAAATGAGATTCCTCTGCCCTAATTCAGTCTATACTCATCACCCAAAGCTCCCCTGACAATCAACAGGTAAAACCAGGCACCATCAGATGTTAGTGGTGTGCAACTATCTCCAGATGAACCTCAGAAAGTACCCATTTCTAAATTCTACATGCCTAAAATTAGAGGAGAGAAGTCCTATCCTGAAAATCTGGAAGAGAATTGAATGCCCTGAACACCCATTTTTCTTAAGTATATTGCAAATGAAGGATGACAAGATCCTTTCTTTGAGAAATTTGTCCCATAAAGGCCCAGGCCTCCTCAGGGGATATTCTTATTTCAACCCCCAGTTTTCCAGAGTGCTGAAAATGATATTTTATCTTTTATGGATGGTATTCCTTAGGTCAGAATAAAGACATAACAAGAGAATGCAGGAGAGGGCAAAGTGGGACCACAGAAGGAGAGCTGAGAATGCTACATTTTATTCTGTTGAACCACCTTTGCCAAATTAACAAAATGAATGCAGGAAGCAGCTCCTGCTTCCAGCTCCAGCAGAGGCCCATCATCAACCAAACTCCTTTTCAGGAATGCCATGGATCTGAGGCAAGCACTCAGCAGCGTACATGCCAAACACACGCATATCTTTAGTTCAAGCTCTCTGAGGTACACAGAGAATCAGAATAAATTATTTCTGTAGGGAGAAAAATAAATATATATATATGAAAAGAGGAGCTGTGATCTCCTTTAGCTCTTTTATGTTTGAGCTGCAAAGATGCACCTAAAAACACATGCTGAAGAGGCAGTGTGAGATATTTGGACATAAGGAGACCAATTTGGAGCAGGAAGGCAGGCCTCCAAGTGACAGTAAAAAGCAGTAGCTGAATTTTTGCTTTTACTGATGAGATTGTAAAATGCAAGATAAATTCCTGTAAAGTCTTCACATAAACCTGGAGAAGCAACATGGAGTTTTCTCCATGCAAGGAATAAGAGAATCAGGAGAAAGAGGATGGTTGTAGAAGCCAACAGAGGACAAGGAAAGCAGGAGGCTTTGTAGGAGATGACAGTGAGGAGCTTTCATTATAAAAAGTCATCATAGGTATAAACAAAATCAGATTTAGTAAAGATCGAAATAGAGAAATATGACTGAAAAGAGCATAAAAGGGAGAAAAAAAACCCCATTTGATGAATGTAAACAACTTCTCAGGGAATGAAGAGTTACTAAATGAGATGCAGAGTCATGAAGGATTTTGCCCAGAGTGACAAATGGAGTCAAGATGTTTTAAGATGAAGAGACTAAAGAATGTTTACATTGGGAAGAGTGGGAGGAAGGAGAAGAAAAAAGATATAAAGATATAAGTTTATTGAATATCATATGAATGCAGGGTGAAAGACACAAATTGGACACAGCTCTTTCCATGACAGAAGAGAGAGAAGAGCTGCGAAGTTAGAACTGAGAAGAGCCAAACCCTTCTACGTGAAGTGGTTTTGTATAAAGAACTCAGAAAAAACACAGAACTGAGACCCAGCCTTCAGGAAGTGGTTGTCTCCTTTAAGTGGTTAGTCAACTTTTTTTGCATTTCCTTTTTAAAATCCAGATTACATAATTTCCATAACCAGTTATTCAAGAGCTCATATCATCAACTTTCAGAGCAAAAATATGTGACATGAAAAGGCAAGAGGCAAATCAATGGTGGGGAGTATTTGGCTGAAACAAATCATTCAGCTTTTACTCCTTCATGTTGTAAATTTAGGAGTGATTTTTGAATATATAATGAACTCCAGCTAGTTTTGCACTATAAATCTTTGGCAGGCTGGAAGGGAGAGAGGTCTGATATTGCCCACTCACCCTTCTGCCCACCATGGGATGAATACCACTGCTGACTGTCTGAAAACTCCTAGAGGTTATAAAATGGGTTAGATAATGATGGAGCTTTCATAGTGTTCCTGAGCAGTCTGTTCCAGTCCAATGTCCTAACCATTAGAACCCAGAAGTTCTTCCAAATGTCTGATTTAAATCTCCTTGCAGTTTAATTTCTTGTTATATCTTGTATCCATAATTAATTTGGTGAATAATTGATTCCCTTGCTGCTACCTTATGCACATCTAAAAACTGCATCCTTGCCTTGTCTTTCCCTGATAGACAAAAAAACACACTTACTTCAGTCTTTACTTGCAGGCCGTGGGGGTTTTTAATCTGTCATTATTCTTGCTTTTCACCCCTGGGCTCTTTCCAGCTGGTTCATGTCTGTCAAAGTGGGATGTGCAGCACTGAACACAGTATTCTAGTGGAGGCCTTACAGTGCAATGTGTGGCAGCAGAACACTTTCACATGTCTCACAGACAGCATTTCAGAGGACATAACCCAGACTGCAAACCAAATGAATAAATGAATAATGCAAAGCAAGTGAGACACTACTGAAATAGGTTCAGCTTATTATTTTGTACAAATCACGATCCCCTTCTGTTTGACTGCTCCCTTGTTCTGTATTTGGGCAGTCTAAGCTCCTGTCTAAATATAATACTTTGGGTTTTTTTACTGAACTGCACCCTACTTTCTTCAGGACACTTCACTAGTTTTCAGGATCATGTTGAATTCTGAAATTCAACTGACTTCTTCATGTTCGGTGACATCTACAAACACCTTCAGAATGAGTCCTAGTTATCCAGTTGTCCTTAAAATGTGGGGGAGAGGGATGATCTTCATCATTCTGGTGGAGGTATGGTCCACAAATGAAATCAGGATTCAGGGGCTAGAAAACAAATACCTGACTCTAGCATAATGGTAGGGAAGGGAAGACAACAATTTCATGTCACATGTATCCTCATTTCTCAGCAGACTGCTCCTCTGGCAGTGAGAAACCCCAAAAAGGGAAGAGCTGACTAATTTTCCTCATGACCAACATCTCAACTTCTGTTATATGTCCTGTAGGGCTGCTCGGGATCTCATGCCCAGAAATAGAGGACAGCAACCAAGTCCACAGCACTTGCACCCCTTTAGGTATCCGGATCGGAGTCCTTTGCTGTGTTACTCCCTGAACCTTTTAGCCATAACCATTCTCAGGCACACTTGGACCACCAAGCATGCAGTCATCAGCTATCGCATCTTCAGTGTTGATACCTCTGATCACCTGCAAGGAAGCAGGAAAGGCAGATCTGATTTTTACCATGTGATTAGAAAAGATGGTTAAGAGATGAATGTAATCAGACCAGGTTTCTCTCCGACCCCTCATTTTGCCCATTGTTGTCCTTTTATAAAGCCCCTGTTACCACGGACACGAATAGTTTATTTGCCTGGGCTCATTTCTCCCCCCCCCCCCCCCCCCCCGCAGTCCCTGGCTC
>VXAY01004337.1:1978574-2010017 GCA_013399855.1 Oxyruncus cristatus
GGGCTGCAGACCCCGACAGCCCGCACTTCCTCACGCCGCCGCGCTCTCCGCAGGTGCCGTCGCGGCGCTGGCGCTGCTGTGGCTGCTGGTCTGCGGCCCGGGGGACTCCGGCTGCCACCTTCTGACCGTGGCCGATCTCTTCGACCGGGTGATCCGGCACTCGGGCAGGATCCACAGCCTCTCCACGACGCTCTACGCCGAGCTAGTGAGTGCCGGGCCGGCCCCTCTGCCGCGGAGCGGGGCTGCGCCGACCTGGGAGCGGCTGCCGACGGGGCGGGATAGCGGGGGAGGTGGGGGAATGGAGAGTAGTGGTGGTAGTCTCAGTGTATGTTTAGGTTTTCTTCCCCTGTAGGAAAAACACTCTCCTCCCCGTGACAACGAGCTGGGAAAGCCCGCTCGGAAGTGTCACACGTCGGGGATGCTGACCCCCAACGGCAAAGAATACGCCCAAAAAATCCCGGTAAGGAGGGACAGCGGCGGCGGGCAGAGACAGGGTGGAAGGGGATACAGCGGGGGTTGAGGGGCTGGAATATGACCCCGAGGGTCCTTTCTCTCCCCTGAAGAAAGGAGAAAATACCTCCCGTCCCGTGAGAACCCCCAAATGTCTAATTCATCACATTGTGATGATTCCCTTCGGGCTGGAGATAGGCAGAGAGGCTTTTATGCCGCCGGAGCTTCATCAATAATGGAAGGAAGAAGCTGCTAAGTTTTGACCCCAAACAGGTGCACATCACAGAAGTATTGCATATGAATCATTAGTTTGTTGCATTTTAAAAGCTGCATATGGTTACCTATGCTCGGATCATAATATATTAGTTCTAATAAGGATATTGAATTAGTACTTCGTCAAAATGACTGAGAGACAGACATCTTTTGATTTTGTTGTGGCAATCTCTGTGGAATGGAAACTTAGAACACACACTGTGTGTATGTGGCAGAGAAGTTAAATTAATCAGTGTCACTGCAAAGTAGAAAAAGCAATCAGGAGAAAGAAATAACAGTCATTATCTCTGAATTGGTAATTAGGTAAGGGGGAAAGAACAGCAAATTGGTTTAGACAGTTGTAATGGCAAAGAGAAAAAAATTGTTATTAGTTTAGAGAAGAGATGGAAGAGTTTCTTTAGATAGAGATAAAGCAAATTGTGAAGTCGGGGATATAGCACTGGGAGAAACTTGTGCCTCTAGGAGGAGACAGACAAAGACAAATGTTAACGTTTTTGGTTTTGGTTGTGATGGAGTGAGGAGCTTCGCCCAAGATGCCCAGAAGGTCCCCTGGAAAGGCAAAGGGAGGTGAGGCCTTGCCCGCATTAACTGAATACTAGACAAATACAACTTCTGGGTGTTATTATATATAAGCAAATAACCACAGAGAGAGTGGCCCTTAAGTATTGAATTGCAGATATAAATCTTAATCCTGCTGAGATTTCACAATGAGACTGTTTAAGACTATTCATATGATCTGCTGCAAAGTAACAGAGCTTTATGGCTTTAATTTATAAGAGAGAAGAACTAACTCACTTGATACTGAAACTTTTGCAAGCCTGGAAAGAACCACTTTCCCACTTTAACCAGCATATTGAACACCATCAAGAGCTACCTGATGACAGTCTTAGCAAAGCTAAGCAAATCAGCAATCTGGTACATGAGCTGAAAACCGGAGTTGAGAAAGTAACAGAAAAGGTAAGATTTTTGATGTAGCATTTATACCAGTGGCATGACTGACTTCGGGGAGGGGGCAGTGTCTGCTCCCACTTGGGCTTGGAGGCTTTCATCCAGCAAAATGCTGGACTTTGTTACAGATACAGGCATCTTTGTGTCAAAGGGTGTGACTTAGTTTATTGATTGGCAGATACATAAATGGCATTATAGATTTCCATATCTGACAAGCAATATTTTATTAATATTAATACATGAAAGAAAGACACAAGTACAAAGACTAGAGGCTTCTACAGCTTCATATATGAGCCAGTAATGACTTTACTTTTCTAGGGTAGTAGAGGAGATGTGGGTATACCATGATAAATGCTTAATTGTTTTCAGTTTTATTCGGACTTACATTTTAAGTAATTCAAGTGTCACTGCTGTCTGCTGAAAAGAACTGTTTCCTAAGGCAATAATTTTATGCTGGGATAAGTTCTCCAAGACAACAGTGAGATTGCCTAAGTCCAGTGCCAGTCACAAAACAATTTCAAAACTCCATTCCAAATTCTGGCAGATCATATATAAATTATAGGATGTATTTTTGTTATTTCCATTTCTGTCTTCTCATTACTAGCTAGAAGTCCTGACCTTTGTATTTCTTGTGCATTCATATCCAAACTTATTTGTAGTTTGGCTAAACCAATGAAGGCTGTGTGCCCATTCTCTGCAATGGCCACACTGCCAAGGTGCCCATTTCACTACCAAAAGTGATTAATAAACTAGTATCTTACACTAATAGATCACCTTTCAGCTTTATGAACATAGGTGGGGAATACAAGTTTTAAAATGGTAAGTAGCTTATTACTAGGATAGGCTGAATTGTACGCTGCTCCAAAATGCAGCCCTGATTAGGGTGACTCAGAGCTACAAATGGAAACTCTGTTTTCCAAATGCAGACATGGTTTTGGGTTAAAATGGCCTTAAAGTTCAGAAGTGTTCAACCTCAAAGCCTGACCTTTGCTTCATTCTGTAGCTGAAGCAAGTCATCAAACTCTAAATTAGCTACACACTTTTTGTTTATTCATTTGTTTTATTTTATCCAAAACACCTTTGAAGGAATTACTAAGAAGGAAAGATCTGAAGTATTGACCTCTCTGTACCATGGACATACCACAGGGTAGGAATATAATTACAAAAATTAAGCAAACAGTGCAAAGGCATTCTATATTTGGCTGCTGTGTTTTTCTGTAAGACAGAAAAATTCTAAAGTTGCTTCTGTTGTGAAGCTCCTACTCTGAGAGGTGATCAGTCTGCACAGTTCACCAGGTTAAACAGCACTGGTGGATGCTCACATTAGAAGCTTCCCTTCACAAAGCTCATTAAATAAACAGCTAAAAAATCTCAAGACAGATTTGCTGTAATTCTTCAAGAGGAAATAATGATTACCAAACAGGGGTTCCTCTACTTAAACTCAGATGGAGCGATACCCCAGTATTCATTACTAGTATATCAAATCATTTCAGTCTGGTCTAAAGGTTGTATATCTATACCATAAGGATAAAAAATGTTTTTCTATGTAAGGAGCTTTACATGTATCTTCAATAAGTATGTGAAAGATCTGCAGGAGCACATCCCAACATAGTGATGCATCAGTTGACTTCTGCACTAGCATTTTCAAGATTTGTTGTATGTATAGTTACAAGTTGTACTTCCTTTCCTGTTTTCAATACAGATGCAGTCAATGGGGATCATCAGCAATTCATTAAATGGAATGGCATCATCTGAAGGCACTGGTTTATCAATTAGTAATGAAGCAAACATGATGAGTGACTCTGACTTCATCCACTGTTTCAGGAGAGATTCCAATAAAGTACAAAGCTACTTAAAAGTTCTCAAATGTAGGATTATGCCAGAAAATAGTTGCTGAATTGTAATCCCTTGACAAGTAGTCTTCAGCATGTTGTTTATAAAGATACAAAAATAGAACTTTTAAATTATCACATTTATGGTAATTTTAATGGGAAAGTGGTTTTGAAATCCTTTGGCAGCTATTTGACACAGTTGACCAATGCAGATGAAATACTAAATAAAGCATCATGTGTGTACGTGGGTTAATGCACCTGATAAAAAGGAGTATTCTAGCAGTAGATAAATAAATGTCCTTGCACATTACACTGTGACAGACTATATTATGGCTGATTCACACAGTTTATATATATACATATATATATATATATATATATGTAAAATCATAGAAAGGCTTGGGCTGGGAGGGACCTTAACGATCATTTCGGTACAATCCCCCTGCCATGGGCAGGGACACCTTCAATCAACAACTAGATCAGGTTGCTCAGGTCCCTGTCCAACCTGGCCTTGAACAGTTCCAGGGATGGGACATCCACAACTTCTCTGGGCAACCTATTCCAGTGCCTTTCCACCCTCTTGAGTAAAGAACTTCTTCCTAACATCTCATCTAAATCTCTCCTCTTTTACCTTAAAACCATTCCCCCTTGTCCTATAACTATTTGCCCACGTATACAGCCACTCTCCCTCTTTTTTATAAGCCCCTTTTAAGTCCTGGAAGGCCACAATGAAGTCTCCCTGAAGCCTCCTCTCAGACTGTCTTCATGAGGTTCTTGCGAGCCCACTTCTCAAGCTTGTCCAGGTTCTCCTGAATAGCATCCCATCCTTCTGGTGTGTCAACCACATTGCTCAGCTTCATGTCATTTGCAAACTCACTGAGGGTGTACTAGTGTCACTGCGTCATTGGTGCACATGTTGAAGAGCACCGGTCCCAAGACAGAGCCCTGAGGGACACCACTCGTCACTGGCCTCCCCTGAGACATAAGAGCCATGACCACAACTTTCGGGCTGCTTCCATCCAGTCAATTCCTTATCCACCAAATAGTCCACCCTTCAAACTTATGTCTCTCCAATTTGGAGATAAGGGTATCGTACAGGACCTTGTGGAAAGCCTTACAGAATTTGAAACACAGTTGAAAGTGAGATTTAGTTTGTTAAACCTTGGTACAAATACATCTCTGTACTATCAATAAAGTATACTTTTACATAAAGAAAATGTTTCCCCCCATTTATACACACATACATACCTACCTGCAGAATATTGCTTAACACTGAAGAGTGGCACTGACGTTGACTGGTTCATGTAACTGCAGGGCCCATGGCAGACTTCTATGTTCACATGATATTTCTTAATAATTTCTACAGGCTTTCACATGTGTCCTGTAAAATCTAGTTCCTAACGCTTTTATTAATTTTGAATGCCCTTTTATACCTGTAATGGCTTCACTGATTTCAGTAGAAACTCCTAAAGAAAAGGTTTTCCCGGTAAAAGTTAAGTCAAAATTCTGGTCCAAATAGCATTTCAGTCCAAAGGCTGAACATGGTGTAGCAATAAGTCCTTTTCCCATTCCACATGCTGACAGAGGGCTTGGGTTTTACAGTAATGACAACAAACTCCCTAGAAAATAAAAATGTGAAAGCTGTCGGATATTTTATGGAAATCACATTTGCCTAGCAGCAGGGTGGTGCTGATGGCTGTGCATAGAACAAAACTTCTTTGCGTTCAGATCCTGAATGAGCCATTTGAACAAGCAGTTATAATCAACATGGATTTATCTTTAATATTCTTGACTATTTTATCCCCAAATGCTCTTTTCTGGCCTTCCCTGATCTTGATGGTTGCTGACAGTAGCTGGAACTCAGACAACCAAGAATGGAGAGTAAAATGCTGATGATTATTTAATAATGATACTGAATCTGGGCTTGAGAAACACAGCAGGTAAAGACTTCAGAGAGAAGCATTTATGCAGACCAGAGGAACAACCTTTCAGTTACATCTCCATAACTGCCAGTATTCTCACATATCTGCTGTCTGGTAGACAGCTGACGTACTTTTGCGGCTAGAAGCTGTGAGTGTTCACAATTCCTGCCTGGTGTCCGCTGTGCCAGGTATGCTAGAAAGGCAAGGGGTTACATTGTGCCTGCCCTTAAGTTCCTAGCTGCAGTTCCTTCAGCAGTAAGATACTACAAACACATAATGAAATAGCAGCATTTGTATGCAAATTTTGAGGAAATTCTGGAAACGAAACACAGCTCCGAAGAGAGCACAGGCAGTCTCCTCTGGGCAAACTGACGAGACCAGAGGGGCATGCCACACTGCCTGCATCTGCCTGTGATCACCTCATGAAGATGTAGTAGCAATTAACAGCTCTAGCATCTATCCTGTCACCTTGTGTGTCCGCAGTCCCGGAGTACAGCAGCCCGCTGGCGGTGAGTGCCTCCATGTCAGCGAGGGGTTATCGCTGGTTCCCAGACCCTGAAGCGGGGCCGGCGCGCGTCCATTGAGGAGACAAGCGGTGCCAGGGTGCAATGCCGCCGCGTACCGCCAAGGACACCACAGCCACCCTCCGTCAGAGGCGAGAGGTGACAGACGCGGGAGGGGTCGAAGAGGCTGACGGAGGGAAGCTCCCTCCCGGACCGGCTCTGTCCCGTCCCATCCCGCCCCGCTCCCGGGCCGTGTTCCCATTGGAGATGGCCGTGGCCCCCATGGCCCTGCTTGGTGGTGCTCTCAGAGCGAGTTACGAGGTGACTCAGAAATCAATCGTCATGACAGCTGGAAGGACCTCCCAGGGGTTGTGGCTGAGAGTCAGGTGGAAAACATGTCGAAAACGGAGCAGATCATACTAATAACTCGTCCCCTTCAAAGCGCTAAACCCTGGGAACGCTTTTCAGTACAGAAATGTAAAAGCGAAGAAAATGGGGAAGTAGGTGGCACATAAGGAACAACAATGCACCAAAGTATTATCCATAGTCCTTCATCCTCATTTAGTGCTATATTTCAGATTTGCCTTTAGCTGAAGTGAGGCGTGTTGGTAAAACAAAAGCCTCACTACATTGCCAGCACTGCCTTACTTCCTCTTGTGATTGAGATAAAAATTGAGCAGTGGGCTGAAAAGAGCATGTTTTTCTCTTTGGCCACCAATGCCTCAAACAGAAATACCAGTGATGGTTGCTTTTTTGCACCGGGGAATACTTATCTCCTTCATGACTTCTCTCCGAGACAGCAGTGGAACTAGTTAGTAGTATTTGAAAATGTAAAATCACGCGCTACAATCAGATGCTTTGGAGTTTGAGAATGCATCACTTGCATCTGAGAATATTAACTTAGGAAAAACAATTCTGTAAATTCATGAAAAATTAGAAAATCAGCATTGGCTTTCAGTTAAGCACTGGCCTCATGTGCAACATCTGTTGCTACAGGTAAGTCATGGAGTAATTTCTGTTTGTGAAACAATCTGTTCCCATTAACTTTCCTTGTCAACCAACTACATTTAAGATTAAAAATATCTCCATTGTTCTTCAGACCTTATTCCATGAAACACTGCAGGATAACCCCAGAATATCAACACTTTTGTACAGTCCAGTTAATTTTTTGCAATTATTAGAAGCTGCTTTGGTATGTTAGAGACTTTCTATCATCATTTCCTTATCCATTTCTTCAGGATGATGAAGGATACAGCAGAGATACTCCCAGTGACTTGAAAATTCATTTTGTTCCTTCCATAATGTGGTAAAGGGTTTTTATAGTGTATCTTAAATTTAGACAGAGTCTGGTATGTGCTGACATTTGCATATTGTATTAAGCGGCTAATGTCACCTGTAGTTTAACTCATCTAAAACCATATGATAGCAAAGCGGAAACAAATGGAAACAGACTTCTTTGCACAATACACATTGATGTTCAGCTGCCTCGTATTACATTCAAATGTTGACTTTCAAAATAAAAATTACGCGGAAAAACTGAAGAATTCCTGAAGGGGTCGATTCTTATAAAAACTGGCCTTTCTGAGTGCTTGAACGAGCACTGGAAGATCACTATAGAGATGTTGCCTTGTGACATCCCCATCCACAAAGCCCACATTAGTTGCTCAGAATTGCAATCAACAGAAAAACAAGGAGTTGCCATTTTCTGGACATTAATTTAGGTGCAAGTCTGCATGGGGAGCATCTCAGATCCCAGTTTAACTATTACAGTTTATCTTACACAGCAGCAGTCATCAGGCACAAAGCTTAGAAGCATGGTCATTAAAAACTTCGACAGTCCACAGCAATTCCATCCACTATGAACCTTTCTGGGCTTTTCGGTTTCCCAGTGGGAGCTTTTTAGTCTCCCCGTGGTCCAAAGCTGAATCGCAATTTAATTGGACCCTAATTCCTCTCTCGTCCTTTCTTAAGCCACTATTTACAGCTATCTTCTTGGAATTGGTTTGTCTTTCCTTCAAGTATGTGACAATCAGTAATGGTCTTGCTGGTAGAGGCTGCTGAAGCATGTGAATGTACTTAATTTATGTCACTCTTTGGACTGTGGGACGTATATTTGTCACAGGAGCTGTGTGGCTACAGTGATGGCAACTGGTATTTAAAACCCAGTACTACTAAATCACAGCAGATAAACCAAATTTGATGTATTATTGCAGCTCACAAGTGACATTTGACCATTGTACTATTGTTCTGACACTGAAGTTAGTAATACAGTTTTGTGCCTTAAAGCAGTTCTGTTCTCCTCAGCAGATCATACCAATTATTTCCTGCTTGTCAAAGAATCAATAAAAACAAGATAACTTTCAGAAAATCATTTTATACTGTAAATTTGTATAACTTAAGTGCAAGTGCTGACACAGCTGTGGTCAACAAATCCAGCTTTTAGGAATGTTGTATGAGGTGAATGGAGGAGCCAGCTGGCCTCCCATTACACAGTGTCACAATTGTTTACACGCACTAAAATGTGACTGTGGCTGTGCCTGATATAGACAGGGAAAATCTACATCATGATAACTTCTGAAAGTCCAAGAGGTAAACCTAGAAAAGGAAATCAGCACTCTCTTGTTAGATATCAGGGAAGCTCCTCTGAGTGCCTGACCTTAAGAACAGACTTTCAAGATCCGCATTTAGACCCATCCAGAGGATCCCCAGTGGGATGAGAAAAGCCTCTCCTGTTCCTGAGGCTGCTAGGTTGGGCAATGAGATCCCTCCTTCAGCAGCACAGCCTGAAGGCATGGAAGTCTGCAGCTTGGGTAACAAAGCAAGTACTGAGTCTCAATCCTTTCTCCCTTTTGCTGTTGTACCGTGTATTACATTAGCAAAGAGATGTTGCCACACCAAACAGAGAGGTGCCCAGTGAGTATAAGTATCTGCTTTGTTTGTGGCCTCTGAAGAGTTGAGCTTTTTAACTGCAGTTTGCAATTTGAGGTACTCAAACTTTCTCCAGCCCCAGGATCCCAGTAAATGTCCTTCATAATACTCTACAGCCTGTTAACTATAGTCTTTAAATGCTATACATGGAAATACCTCAGATACCCTATAACCATGTGGCAAGGTCACCTATCAGGTCAAATCTTTGAGGTCAAAGTATTCCGTTCATAGTTTTAAGTGGGAGATGTCATTGATATCCATCACGTCATTCCACTATACCAGATACACTCTATGCCTGACACCTCTGCAATGTGTCTCTTACGGAGTACTAGTACTACCTGCTGGGGATTTTGCATATAATTTGTTCTGTCTTTGTTCATTCTAAAACTAGTATACATAAATTTCTCCTTTAAATAGCACTAAATGAGAAGAATCAAGGTTATATGTGTCATGGGACAAAATCCATTTTAACTCATTGAATTAGACTATTTCAGATATAGTTCAAGATTTACATGTATACTTCTAGGTTTTTAAGATAGCTTCATCAGCATTTTCAAGTAAAGAATGTTTCATCTGGCATACTGAAACTATTCTAGCTGTGGAATAAGAATACTGATAGGAGATATTAAGAGATTTGGAGGACCACGAAATGGTGAAAGTTTTAACAGGCTACAGTGAAACCAGAACTTGTTTAATTTAAAACACTTGTCATATTACAACTGTGAAACCAATTCTGCATGAGTCTTGGTTGATCTTATCCTCAGTGAGACATCTTTTACATGTATTCTGTTCAGCACATCAGCTCACAGTTTTGACAACAGTTCACATTTTGTGCTTGTAACACCATCAACTGAAAGAATTTCCCAGGGAGCACTCTGACTCACATCTCCCCTCTCCAAAAGTGTTGCTTCTAACACTAAGGCTTGACTGACCTGCAATAAAAGAATATGAGCAGCTGTGAAGACTCCCGTTCCACGAAAGGTGAGATGGAAAAACCCCAATCATCCCCACCATACACTAATTTCCTCCCAAATGGGAAGCACTGACAAATACACACACACACACATGTACCACCACTTGATCATCTGACAGTAATTTGGAGATATCTGCAATCCCATTTCACAAGTATCTGGGCCACCAACTTTTGCTGGTCCTTCAGGTAGGAGCTGGCAGGACTATGACTTCAACATGAAAATTGGACAGTAAATTCATCCCCATGTGTACATCATCTGTCTGTTCCCCCAAAAGGCTTTAGGCAGAATCTGAGTTGGTTCTGGGATTTCAACTGCAAGATAGGAATAATCTCCTCCCATTACTTTACAGCACCTGGCATACCAAATGTGTTCAAGGGCCTTCTGAGGGTAGGTATCCAGGCAGCTTACACTAATCAAGGTTTGTAACTGAAGGAAAAGGTAACTTTTTTAATTTTTGTGTAATTGTTTTTTTTCTTTAAATCAAGCATAGGAAATCCCACAAGGAATGACACATAACACAAGACTAGGACTGCAGCTGGCGACTGAGAAGGGAGGACATGCACAGGGTGAGATACAAAACTCACCCGATCAAGTAAAATTTTATGATACAAGCTTCATCATGGAATCCTGAGTTTTTTCAGCTGCAAATGTATTTAAACTTCATCTCCCAGGGGTAATAAGGGGAATGTAACATGGGGAACGTACAATGTAACAAGGGGAATGGTAGATCACCTATCAAAAGGTAACATTAAATAACGATTGTATGGCTTTTTGAAAGATGTACAATACAGTTCAAAAGATTTGGAGCTCAAGGCAAGAATAATCAGAAACATTCATGGCATGTATAATGTGAAAAGCCAGACTATATTGTCATAATCATCTCTTTTGCCTATAAAATATATGAATGCCAGAAAGCAAATAGTCCCTATAAAACCATAATGTTCTCCAAAAGGTTTTGCCCGTAACATAAAACCTTTAGTCTCTCTTCTCAACCAATGCATCCATAAACGTATGATAGAGAAAAACAGTGTTCTGCTCCCATTTTGAGCTATATAGCCTTGCAAATAAAACAAAACAAAACAACCCAAAACTTAAATTCACAGTGATTTTCTTAAATTGGATGAAGCAAGCAAGTAATTTTAAGTAGCTTTAATAATGTTATTTGAGGCTACTTGTGTTATACAGAATGCTGTCCTGTCTTTGATACAGACGTATGCTAATGTATCCCTATTGGTACCAGCTTAAACAGGAATAAGTCAGGAATAGGGCTACTATGGTACACCATCTCCATCAGCACTTTTCTGAGATGGCTGTAGTGGCAAATTTTCCAATTATGGGTCTGTTGCTTAGTGCATTTTGGCTACAATTCTGCATACTGTTGTTACAGTTTTGAAATACTGAAGAGATTACAACAGACTGCACTAACACCCCGACAAAAGCCACTGAAATTCAGAGTTAAGAATGCCATAAGGTTCATCCATGGGAGGTAAGACAGGAGTTAGTGAATGGTATTTCCCAGTACGCATTCACACAAAAGTTACTTAAACATGGAATATTTTATAGAGTAGGTTGGTTGCCCTTTAGTATTGCACACTTTACCAGGGTTATCAGCTGACCTGTGACCACGCTATTCAACACTAATAGAATACTGACATAGGTGAGGACAGATGGAGAATACACACCAAAAATGCTTATGTTTATCCCTATGAATCTATTGTGTTATTTCATGAATTTCAAAAAGAACCCAAAACCACTTACTGTCTTGAGAGAAAGAGGGTTTTTCTTATCTTATACACAAAAGAAATTAATTGGTCTGACTACAATGAGAGGTAAAAGTGATTCTCTATCAGTGTGTTTTTAATGACTATCACATACAGTGCAGATGCATAAATCAGAGCACAGCTTTATGCTCTTCACTTCATTTTACTTACCATCAGTTCCTATTTCACTTTTAAGGTCAGTACAAGATTGGAAAAGACACAAGAAAAGACTGAGTATTGAAGAATACTTCTTAAGTCATTAGTTGTTTGTAATTTTAATGGTGTTAGACTTTAGCAAATTTTTGAGTCATAAACTAGTTAGCTTTACAATGTTCAAATATTATGAATCTTAAAAGACTGCTCATTTGAAGCCTGCACTCTCCCACTCAATTTACAAACTGCCCCTACTTCCTTACACTGGTGACATAACTGCCTTGCTTGCAGTGTCTTGGTCAGGATACAAATACAGTGGGCTCTGTGATGAATTTGCTCTTGGAGGTGGTTGTGTACTAGTCAGTCTTTCAGAATTTCCTGGAGAATTCTCCCTCCACCTTGGACTTGCCTGCTCCTCAGACACTTCCCATACAGATGGGCACGGGGAGGTAAAATTCATGGTGGATCGTGAGAGGTAGTTCTCTGGAAGACCTTCCTCCTGGAGGCACCTGTTTGAAAGCACTTCTTTTTCTTTGGAGTTTCGCCATTTCATCCTTCGATTTTGAAACCAAATTTTCACCTGTTTGCAAGTCAATGAAAGTTTATTATCATTCTTTTCTTTAAACAATTTTGCCCTAACAAATGGATTTTTTTCTTCCCATTCTCTTAATTTAACATTCCTTCCTTATTCATTGTTTTAGTAGAGATCCAGAGAAGCTAGATGACTGACTTTATTTGAGGATTTTCTCATCACTACTTTCTACTACTAGGCCAAATATTCTCCTTGACTTTCACCACCTCCAACAGGTGCTTATTTGTCTTAGACAGCCCAGTAGCTAAGGATAGGGCAGTTTCCTATATCAACATACTTCTAGAGAGAATTCTCTGTCTAGAGAAAATTAACATCATCATTAAAAAAACTAGGTGATATTACTAGTGATGCGTAGCCCTCTATGTAAAGAAGGCTGTAGGAAATATGACTGACTCTTCTACAAGCATAACTAAAACCAGCTTGACCATATAGCTTCAAAATGTGTGTTGTGACATAGGACACAGGAGTGAGGATTTAAAGACATTTTGCCTGCCTGACTACAGTTTTCCAGGAGTTG
This sequence comes from Oxyruncus cristatus, assembly GCA_013399855.1. Classification (NCBI taxonomy): domain Eukaryota; kingdom Metazoa; phylum Chordata; class Aves; order Passeriformes; family Cotingidae; genus Oxyruncus; species Oxyruncus cristatus. The sequence continues at coordinate 1,991,427 of VXAY01004337.1, forward strand.
CCTAGAATCTGTGTGCTTTTGACAGAAAATCAATTTTTCAAAGACTTTGAGTTGCAACTCTTTAACACAAGCATTCAAAGGCATTTATGAAATGCTGGGGAAAGCGTGGGGGGATATACATCTAGAAAGTGGTTTTACATAAAGAGAATAAAGGGGAGGCTGATCAATCAAATTATTCAGATCCTGTTCTATTTTCCCTTAGACATTTGCATTTAGGTCTAGTACTCAGATACCTGATAGGGGGACAAAGGGGTTGTGCTTTCAAAGGTTTGAGAATCATTGCCTTAGATGGCAGGTACTGTTCCTCCAGCACTGAAAACTGAAAGAAGTAATATTCATAGCAACTGCTGTTCTTTTTAACAGGGAAAAAAAAGAGACAGATATCATCTGGTCTATCACTATCATTAAATTATTTCCCTGTAGTAGTAGTTATCTGTATATCATTCCATTATTTTTCACTCCCCCAGGCTCTCTTGAATAACATGACCACAGAAAATAAACTCAAGGAAACAACTGTAATATTAGACATTTGAATACAATTTGGGACATTTTTAGACAGCACACTGGTGAGTCCACTTGCCTATTTCCATTAGTTTTCCTGCAGAGATTATGTTTCCGTTCATCACACTGAGAAACACCACACTCTGCTTGTTTTGGTTTACTGTTGCAGTGCTTGCAACAGAGTCAATCAGGTTGCAAGGAACCACTGCAGACCACCAGATCTGACCTCCTGTGCAAAGTGGAGCCAACTGCAAAGTTATATCAAATTGATGACAGCCTTATCAATTTCTGAAAATCTCCAAGATAAAGATCCCATCACCATTTCTAGGTTTTTCTGTCCCCCAGACAACTTCTGCCGTTCCTATCTTAAGAACTTCCACTCCTCTTGCACGCAAAGAAACAAAATTGGACTGTCCTGCTCTTAGTCTTTCAATTGTAATCCAGAGGGCTGTGTCTACCCCTGCAACTTCAGAATCCCACCTACCAGCAACTACCATGTTAATTTTCTGCTGATATGTGCCCTCGCAAACTTTTTACAGTTTCTTTCAGGTTTTGTGCCCTTCAAGCACAAACCTTCCTTTGGTTTTATCTGCAGCTAGGTCAGGCCCCTGAGATTCCAGATAGGGCTACTACTGCTCAGCACCACTATTAACATACCTGTTCACTCAGAACAGCTCATTGGAAGTCAGCTCAGACTCATGTAAAAAATCCCATGAAACGTGTATTGGTAAGTAGAGTGGGAGTATTTTAGAAGGTTACCTAAAAAATTTTTCCTCCTACAGTATCTCTCAGGTCTGAAGATCTCTTTCCTTGTGCAGTCAAGTTTCTTTCTGTAGGGATGACTGCCTGTCTCTTGGGGCAGAACGGTTTCAGAGCAAGTGCTGTTGACTGCATCGTCCCTAGCTGTTCATCTTCCAGTGCAAAGGGCACTCAGAGGAATGCAGGAGGGCCCTATGCTCTGTTGTTTTCTGCCTAGATCAGAGCAGTTGAGCAGCGGGATAGAGTATAGTTCCCTACCCCAAAGCTCCCAAGGGGGATCTGTCAGACAGTAAAACAGGAGTCAGAAATGAAATGCAGAGGTCATGTTTCTTCCACTTCATATGAAAATGGAGCAATCAATTTTTGAATGTATAAACAGAGGAAATAAACCAGGAAACCGTTCAATCATTCCCTGGTTAAAACTGCCATTGATTTACTGAGGTCTTTGCACCATGGAAGAGCTCAGAGCTGCCCCTGTGCTGTTCAGTTTTCCTCCTTCAAAGCCATTTTAAAGATTTTTCCCCAAAAGGACAGAAAGCCACAGATATTATATCATTCCTTACCTGAGACTCCTTTAGACCCAGGTTAAGGGCCAGTTTCTTCCTGTCTGTTTTACTAATATACTTCTGCTTCTGAAACATTTTCTCCAAAGCTTTCCTCTGGTCTTCAGAAAAGACAGCTCTTCTTAATATGCCTCTCCGGGACTTGGAGTTAGACTCCTGGGTCAGAAGAGGCAGCACACTTTCCTCTCCTGGTGGAAATAGATGAGAGTTTCCTATAATATCTAGCACATATCAGAGAAAGACATAAGTGCTGTTCATTATAATCCTTGCAGACTCTTGTCCCAATTTTGATTTGTTGGTGTTATAAGTGTGTTGTAATGCTTCAGTCATGTTCATTAAGGACTAAATCCTCACTTGGATCCAGAAATGTTGTCAGTAGTCAGCAGTCTCCCCTTGACACGGTACAAAGTAAATCAGATGAGTTCATAGAGGAACATTAATACAGAGCCCACGCTACTGCAAAATTCAAATACAGTCAGGGATAAACTTCTCCACTTTCCTTGGCCTGTCATCATCATTGAGTAAACTGCAGTAAGTTTTCCTTTGAGTTTATTTTATCCCTGTGTGAAATGTAAAACCAGATAAAAGTGGTCTCTAATACTGATTCAAAGAAACTAAGTAGGCTTTCTTTAGTTTTTTTTATTAACGAAAGGCTTTCAGAGGGAACAATTTCTCAGAAAATCCCTGGTCATTCACTTATTCTGGAAACCACAGCAATTTCTTTATTAGAGGATTTGGGGAGTACTTGGACTTACTCCTTTCAGCCTGGTTTCTAATCCTTTGACATCTCATAGCAAGTCCAGGGAGGGCAGTTTTCAATGAATCCAATCACATCCCCTTGAGCCATGCCTAGAGTGAATCTTACCCTGGAAAACAGCTCAAAGCTGGGGGACAGGGCTGCAGCGGAGAAGTAGAGGTGTTTGCATCTTCCCTTCACTGGCCTCAAAGAGCACAGAAAATCCAAGTCCAGATAAACCTCTTGCATTCCTCACACCAAATAAAACCTAAAGCCATAGTGCTTTCCCATGCTCCCTCTAAGCATACAGTGTATGAGGAGCAATCATTGGTGAGCCTTGGTACGCCTTCATCACTCCCAGCTTCCTCAAATACTCACCCAGGGAGCGGGACCAGGGGTCAGTTGAATAGGGCCCATCACCGGGCACTGGATGTGATAACTGGGGCAGATACAAGCAGGCCAGGAAAGAGCTGCTCTCTGGCTCATAAACCTGTGCCATGGCTATATAACCACTGACACCTACAATCTTTCTGTAGGAGTGGCAATTCAGACTCTAAAGATGCAAGCTGTCCTCCTGTTGTCCACCTTTTCACATAGTGCGGCCTAGACAGCTGTCCTGACTTATAATTACAGCAGCTGGAAAGGTGTGTTGCTGTTCAACTTCTATCAAGGATCTGATAATTTTCATATCAAAGCCAATGGCAAATTCCCCATGAAAAGCAGACTCTCTAAAAGACTGCACATTTTTTTGTGAAAAAGTCTGTCTATTCTAATTAGCTGTAATGTGTGGGGGGGAGATGAAATAAGTTTTTGAAAATGATATAGTGTTCTTAAAAATATTAATTAAATGCAGATGCATCTTCCACAAAATGTTCCTTGGGGCTACATCACACTTTAACTTCTGTATATTATACATATATACACATGGGTATATGTATATATATGTCTTTAAACACCCACAGAAAAACAAACACACACATACTGAAGATATTGTAGTATAATGATGAGAAACTGAAGTGTATATGTGTATGCATTGCAAAGTTGACTAACTACTTTTGTAGTGCATGTTTGACTAGTTTGATACTACATACACTACTCCTGCATCCTGCTTCCAACTGTGACCAGGAAAGAAATAATATCAGAAGCTGACCAAGTGTAGAATGATTATTCCCTAAAATACACTGCCACTGTGAAATGTTACTGATTTAGAGACTATTGCATTCTGTCATGCTTTTCTTGAATTTTTCTACACTTCAAGGACTGGTCTTTATATTTGTCCCAGGAGTAACAGCCTGTGATAAAAAGTAATTATTATGATTTACAATGTTACATCATAAATAATCCTAAATTTATACAGATGCATTTCAATTTTCAAAATTATATCTGAGATCAGATACAAAAATCATAACCTACTGGCTAATGTCCTGATATTTATTACACAGTGAGATACAGTAAGACTTGATCCAAACCTAAAAAACTATCTGCAGAACAAAAGTCAAAATGCCACAATGGAGGTTTCTGCAAAGGGCAAGCCAGGTTCATATTTCTCTGAGGAGTGCACAGCCCCTTCATGACCCCCACCCCAAGCTCCAGTCATGCCCACGAAGCTGGGGGCAAGCTGTGGGCATTTCTTCCCCAAGCACGTTTTCTCCCTTTCTTGCTCAAATTTGGTGACTTTAGTTATCTTTTTCCAGGCACTGTCTGAATAGTTTCTGCCGATTTGTCAGCCATTCTCAGGTTTACTGGAAGGCACAGTCTGGCAGCAGAAGAGCTGGCACCTTCCCTCATCCCCACTGCGGGAAGAGAGACACCAGCAAGAGAAAAGGCATAACAGGGCTGGTCCTTGCCTCCTGGCCTCCATTCCACAATGGAGTTGTCAGCCAAGGACAGAGGATGCCAGATTATGTGACCCCTTAAAATTTGTCTTGCCTGGCTGATTGTTAACAGTCAATCAGCAAGGAAACAACCTCCTGCCAGAGCCCCAAGGCACCAATTAATTCCCAAACAGGCAGTATGTAGGGTACAGCTTAACACCTGTATTAGACTAACTTAATAGGGAAGCATCTACACACTCTAAAGTACAGTTAAAAGATTAACTAAACAGAATTTAATGATGAGCAGGATGCTCACAAGCACTAGCAAACAGTCATTTGGACAAAAAATTTGAAACTTATCTCAAACTGACTAGCCTAGAGAATTTTTTTAAAAAATAACCCATATTCTAAAATGCTCTCCAACTGTTACACAAAAACTAAACTTCATTTTGTGCATTAAAGGATTTTTCACTACAATGGGACAGGCAGTCATTTATACATTTCAATAATTACAGAAAAATTAAATGCATCAGTTTGCAGCTTGTCACTCGGAATGTGCATCAAAAGGTTTAGTGTTTGGCTGACATAAATATGACTCTGTTACCAACTATTTCCTGTGTTGCTTGTTTGATTTTTGTTTTGCTTTGGGTTTTTTTAAGTCTTTCCTTTGTATCCTAATATATAGTGATAAATGTCCTCTTAATCTGTGGAACAATCTTCATTTGCCTTCATGTCAGAGACCACCTTGAAGGAGCAAGTAAAAGCTTTAGTCATGGTTTCCATTTTTTCATTAGAATTCAATACATTCTAGTTAAATGGACAATTAATAGGTCACTTCCAAAATAGTAGTGTATCAGTCCTGGTTAATAAACAATCCCCACAGTTGATAATGGGCCTATGTATTCACCAAGTCCCTGTATACACTCAGCTCATCCACTAAATCCCTTTTCAGGTAGACAGGGTTATATGGGAAGATGAGCTAGAATGAGTCTATAAAAGTCAGTTTCATTCACTGCTTTATTTTTCAGTCAAGTGCTTTAAATGGTGTCCAGAAAATCCCTTGGAATGTGAGACAGGAGAAAAGACTGGCACATAGAGTATTGCTTTATGGCCATACAAAAGGGCAACTGACCCTTGCCCAGGCCTTTTCAATGTGAAATGGTTCCTAAAGTTCATCTGCACAGTGAAAAATTGTGGTGAGGTCGCGTGTGGATGAGTAAAGTGAAAGTGGTGATTGGTCATGGTGCTGTCAGCCATTGTGGGAGAGCCGAGGCCATGTAAAACGCTCTGTGGGAAAGTGTCAGCCCCCTAAAGAGGTGCTCAGAAACTTGCAGCTCATTAAACTGCCAGCATTTGCTGCCTCACTTGTCAAGAATCATTCAACTTAGCAACTGCCCTTCTGAAACATTCATAAAAAGCATGTACTTAGGAAGGGTTTCAGAGCAACTGTGATAAAAAAGTATATGCTGGAGCACGTATAAACTCCAATTTTCATTTGGATTTGACATGCAATTTGTGCTTCTGTTTTGAAGAACAAGGAAATGCTCCTTCTGTTTGTATTCCTGAGCCATAAACACGTAAAATTATGACTGTTCTTACACTATGGCAGGCCATCTTCCCAATCAAGGTTAAATTTGGTTTTGGATTAAATGGAAGTGGCATTCCAGGTTTCAATCCTGAACAGATATTGCATGCTGGTCAAAATTCTCTCCAACCTACTTCTTCAATTTTTTACATTATGATTAAAAAAGAAAAACAAATTAAATGTGTCCACATTTGACTGCTGCAAGAAGAATTACTTGTATTTAAATAATGATAATTATTAAACAATTATTTAATAATTATTTAATAATTATTTAATAATTATTTAACCCTAAGGGCTTCCTGAATCATAATTTGTCCCTAACAAACATTAAAATGCAGCACACATTTTATGATCCTTCAACTCTTTTNCTGTTTGTGTTCCTGAGCCATAAACACGTAAAATTATGACTGTCTGTTCTTACACTATGGCAGGCCATCTTCCCAATCAAGGTTAAATTTGGTTTTGGATTAAATGGAAGTGGCATTCCAGGTTTCAATCCTGAACAGATATTGCATGCTGGTCAAAATTCTCTCCAACCTACTTCTTCAATTTTTTACATTATGATTAAAAAAGAAAAACAAATTAAATGTGTCCACATTTGACTGCTGCAAGAAGAATTACTTGTATTTAAATAATGATAATTATTAAACAATTATTTAATAATTATTTAATAATTATTTAACCCTAAGGGCTTCCTGAATCATAATTTGTCCCTAACAAACATTAAAATGCAGCACACATTTTATGATCCTTCAACTCTTTTTCTATTTGCAAATCTTTATTGACACAAATTTTTAGAAGAGTTACTGATTTTAAAGAATCGTTTCTAGCAAACTGAAAACAAGGAGCTTTCCTAGGTTAGCTCTGTCTCAGTGTCTCAATGCCATTAGAAACCTCTCACAATTGCTCAGTGTACTTAAGTTTGATAAATCTTTGGAAACCCTCTGAATAGGATTGCTGTGATTTTACTAAGGAATTAGCTGCTGCCATTGCATCACCAATTAGTTTTCCAGAACACATTAAATCCTGCTGCTTTGGTTTACAGAATAACTCAAGCATTACTGATGAAGCATAAAAACTTACTTGGAAAAGCAGTGGGGGATGCAGGGTGCTGACAGGACCCACCGCAGCATGCTGAGTAGAATGGCGGGGCTCGGAGAAAAACGTGTTTGGAAAGAGCTGCAAAGAAAGCAAAGATCTAATTGATTATCCATTGAGCTTAGGTGATATTCATAACAACAGTCCTCCAAAAAGTCAGTGTGTAAAGTATTGCCCCACAAGTTCTTTTTCCTTTTTTCAAGATGGTGATATTTTTAAGGCAAACAACGATAAACCAAGTAATTGCTCTTTAATTTAGCAGTTATTTTACATGTGTAGCTTAGCTATAATACACAAAACTCTCAATATATTTATCATAAGAATGAAGCTCTTCAGATTTCAAATTTGCCTCTGTAATTGCTGTAATTATGGAATTTTTCCCTAAATATTGCTGTTGAACACATTGTTTCAATAGTATGTTGTTGAAACAATGAGTATAATGAATCTGAAAAAGTTATTTAAAGTATCTCTAGTAAGCATGACATCCTAGAAAAACAAAATCGGTTTGTATTCCAATTATGTTAATAGTACTCAAACCAGTAACGCCTTCAATAAGAAACCTTTATGAATAAAATGCCGTAAGATGAACCAGCTGAGTTCTACAGGCCCAAGCCATAGGGCCTGATGTTCAGCTTAGTCTTCCTGGAAAAGTGCTTTAAATTTAAATAAACCAAATGCTAAAGAAGGCTATGCTTCACACAATAAAAAACTGCGGAATCAACCCACAGAATTAGGTAATACTTGGTAAAATTTTTATGGATTTTTTTTAACCAATGAATCAAAAGTCTCTGTTACATCCAAAAAGTGCTTCCACATCTTGGAAAGGTCTTCATTATCTACTAATTCCTTAATTTTCTTCGGTAAGGCTCACAGGCTTTTCCATTAAGATTAATTACCTTTCAATTTCTGCTTGTACTAGTAAGCTATGAAAAATTGAGTATTTTTTTCTTTTGAAAAAAGATGCATCATGTTTGCTAGAACTGTACACTCGTAAAATGCGATCTGCGTCAAAACATTCATGTCACTCTCCTCATTTGGTTTAGGCAGAAAATAAGTGGCTCTAGACCCAGTTCTGTAGTTGATCCAAATCTCTAAAAATAACTCAATTAATTTTTTTTAAAAACGTAACTGCATACTCAAGTAAAAAAACCAAGAAATCAATAATCAGGGAGAAAGGTACATAAATAGGTAAATGTCTAAGCCATGTTTCTAATTTTTAAAGGTTTTTCAACTGGGATTAAAATTAAAGATCTCTCAAAATTAGGTTCCCCAGCACATACTAGGTCACTAGGTCAGAAGTTTTCTGACCATTCAATTTGCTGTTATTCCAGAGCAATAAACTATTACTATAAAAGCCTAACGCTAAACAATTTTAAAAATATTTACTTGCAATTGCTGATTGATAAGCATTTTGTCAGTATAGGTTTGCATTGAAACCTTGCTGTTTGTAATGAAATATAAATATAATCCAAGAGAAATTAATTGCCTATTTTTGAGGCATATGCTTGCAAGACATTTACAAAAAGGAATGATTTATATCAGGCATTAGTATTCTAAAGCTTCTTTTCCACAAAAGACCATCAAATGTGTAACCATACCCTTAGAAACTTAAAATAGTCAAGAATGTGCAGCCAAATATTACTTATCTTATGTATCCAAGGATGTAGTGTCTAAGTTGGAAAGGATTCTACTAACTCTAGAAGCACAGGAGCTGCAGAAGACAAAAACCTGCCAGATAAAAACAGCTATCCTCCTGGACAGAAGAACTCATTATTGACAATATCTTTTATCTGCTGCAGTTCCCAAAATCCCAAGTTAAGAGCTTTTCCTCCCTTCCTTGGAAGGCACATTTCTCACGCCATTATCAAGTTTCCCTTACAGTCAGGTAAAACTCTCCACTTCTAAAAGTACAACTTAGTATACAGAAGGTGACACACTCCAATCCTTTGCTTCCTTTTCAAATGTCTTGCATGTTCCTTGGCAGCCACAACGCCCTATTCCCTTTAATCATTGTTTCAGCACCTTATTCATGCCATACAATTTTTGGCAGACCTGTTGGCTTGTCCTTGATATTCCCTGTTGTGGTTTCTCAACTCTGTCCATCTCCTTACTCTGTTTTGATAATGTGGTGCTCAGAATGGTATGAGATATATCCAGGAGACACTTGGATAAATCAGAATTAAACAAGCTATTACTTCAGATAGACAGCATGTTCCTACACATAAAGACAGGAATAGGAAGGGACAGGTTTCCTCCCTTCACTAAATCTCTCAACAAGGAAGCTGCTAGCATAAAGGTCTGAAGATGGACCAAGGTCAAAACTTGAGACATTTTGCTTAAGCAAACTCTGAACAAGCAACATGTTTCCACAGAAGTTGCTGGTTGCTGGCAATGATTCAATGCACTAGCATAGCATCATGATGCAAACAGCAGAGATTTTGGCACTAATTCTGCTGAAGGCAATGGAAATCATGAGTCTGGCTTTCTTGGGCATTTTACTTGATTCCTTCAATCAACTGCTGTCTTTTCTGCCTGCATGGCACATTCAAGGTAGGATATTTGCTTAAAAAAACTAGATGCAGCAGATATCTTCATGCAACTCTGAATCAAGACGTTCCTGAGACCACTCCTCCAGACTGATTTATACTAGACCCTGAAGAATAAACAATGCCATTATGTCTCTCTAAGTCTATAGCCAACATGTCTAGTATGTCTAGTTCATAAGCTTCTTTAATGTGCTCCAGCTACACCGATACACAAGTGAAATCTACACTACTTATTTCCAACTACATCCCTAGGTAAGGACTACTGAACCTGTTGCACTCAAAACAGTGTTTTGAGTTATACAGAGTTAGCAGTTATACAGAGTTACACCAGTAAAAAAATATGACATAATACAGGGATACTCAACTCTATCTTGGGAGTTCTACGTAGAGAAAAATGTTAATGCTTCAACCTAACATATCCATATCCAAGTATATTTTTTATCTTTGATAAAAACAACACAAACTATTCATCACATTAAATGGCTTCCACTACCTGCACGAATCTGCATTAAAAGAATGTAAATTGTAAAGAGAAAAATTATATATTTTATATATACGCATTTCAGAATTATCCTGAGATTGTAGCTGTAGGAATGACAAAATACCTAGTAATGCTGAGGACAAAGCACTGCCTATGCTTTTATTTTCTGTTCACACATCTCATGGCAATGCTACCAATATTTGTTGGTCAAGAGACCTAAAGCAAACATCGTTTGCTGTTCACATAAGGCTGAAAATTGCTAAAATGTCAGCATATTACTTTTGTATTTTTTTGGCCAGAACGAAGTACACAGTAACCAAAAGGCAGCTGTTGCTCCCAAACAGGTGTAGTAACATTAACTAGGGGCCAAATCCTAATAATTTGTATTTAGGACACTTACGTTTTTTTCTGCTTTGCATCTACATTTCATAAAAACTGAGATTGTGCAGAACTAAGTGTTTCACAAGAGTCAGTCTTCACAGGTTTAACGTCACACATGCATGAAAACAAAATATCGAAGTATGCTATAAGTGCCTTTCGGCACTCCAAAAATCATACAGTATGCCTTAAAAGAAAATGTACTGGATCATAAATACAAAAATATTAAATATTTAAAATAAAATAAATATTTTTTCTCACAAAAGATAAGTTCTTTTGACACTGTTGTTGCAGACAAAATTTTAGTAATAATGCTCACTACATTCAGCTTTGCGAATACAAATAATTTTACAAACAGACAATAAAACGATACTAAACATGTAAATGGACCTCAGGCTCACCTAGTGCTAAAACTCAGGGGAGCAGTTCAGATACTGATATTTTAAAATATACCGCCCACTCTGAAGATATTCTAAATTCAAAAGCCCTTGCATTCTAAAAAATCATGCTGACAGCGGGATCAGAAGTCTTCCTTCCAACTATCCACCATTTTGAGAGTAAGGTTCCTAAGTACAAACCAGTTCAAACAGATATGTAACTTTTAAAATGGCTTATTATTAAAGGCACTGTTTGCTTTTCCTAATTCTACTGTTGTGAAGTAACTCAGAAAACAGTGTAGGCTATAACTCATCAGGAAGAGGGGGAAGAGATGAAGGAAAAATGGCTATTGAGGAAAAGTAAACTGACGGTAAACTTCTGATATTACCCATACAGGCTCCTTCACTGCACACACTGCTAGTCTGTTGGGGTTTTTTTAAAGATAACTGATAAAAATGTGGTACTGGCCTGTGAAGAGAGACGGAACACCTCCAAAGAATGATTCAGAAAACTGCCTATAGCTAGCTAACAAGAAACAGAAAGGATGGCACCAGAGACCTCAAGCTGCATGAACACTTTAACTCTACAAGTATTGCTAAGTCCACATCAGCTGCTTTTCACAGTGATGCCCAGGCTCCAGCCCTGGTAGGAAAATAAAAAATATTATCAGTAAAATTATCAAATTTCATCTGAGAACCTTGGATGGTTTGTGCCCACAATGTGGGCACAGATAAACTGAAATTTCCTACCTACATCCACATTCTTGGTAATGATTAAAGCAGGTTTTGCAAAGCTGCAGGAAAAGTTTCATGTCACAAAGAGCTCCCTGCAAATAGTCCAGCAGTGGCTCTGCCAGCTTAGCAGTCCAGCTGAGCCACATTCCTGTTCCCAAACCACAACCCTTGGACCTCACAATGAGTCACAGCCCTGTCCCTAGCAATTACTGTGTCTAGAGTGCAACATTCCAGCAGCAGTTCTGAACCCCCCAAAGCATTTCAACCAGCTGAAGGGGAGCCCCTGGCCACGAGAATGAAGCAACAACCACTGCCGTATCCCACCAAAAGCAATCACCACCACATGGACCTGGCAAAACTTACTGCAAGAGCCAGTGGTGCAACACCCCTCAGAGCTGGCTTTCCTGCACTCCCAAAGTCACTGTCTATTTGTTTCCCATTAATTCCTGTAAAGCACAATTGCATGAATGCTCAAAGGAAGTCAAGCCAAAAGGGCAGACCAAGGCAGCATATGCAGATCAGTTTTAAAATACTGGCAAACATTCATAGAAAGGGTTTTGAAGTTCAAATTTGTATTTCTAAATCCAACACAAAAGGCAGATGCTAGAATCTGGCTTGCACTTTTTTGTTGCTTCTTGGTGGGGCTTTCAAATATTGGCAGAGTAGCCCCCAAAAAGGGCTTCAAATGTGCTAACAGCATGATCATCGTTTCCTTAAACCTACAGGAATGTAATGGCCAACTGTGTCATGCTGTGGATTATCTGAAACCATGTGAATCACTGTCAATTTTCAGTGGCATCATTCACATGCCTTACTATTAGGGCATAATCTGTTGTACATGTTTTTCTCCACCTGAGGAAACACAGGTGCCTCAGGGTGGTATCAGATCTCACCTCTGTGACAACCCAAAGCAACAATCAAACCAAACCATTTGCCAGAAAGTCTATGGGTCTCATGGTGTCAGCAGCAAAGGTGGCTTTCTACCCTCACCATGCCTTCTACACAGCCTTGCTATTTAGAAGAAAGATGGGGATCTGAAAAGCTGTCAGAAACAACCAGCCTTGTTTCTGACTTCGCCCATCTCCCATATGCCCATGCACTAGTGTGCCCCAGCACTTTACAATTACCAGTTCTTGTCACTTCTCTATCTAAAAGTCCAATGTATTGCCTAAGCTCCTTGTCTAGGCCTCCTGTACAGTCAATGAGAGGAGACAAGTAGCTCTATATAACAATTCACTACCTTAAAGCAGACATACAGGAAGGTAAGTTGTGTCGTCCTCTGGGGGCATCTCTCTGTACTGACTATAGATCAGACAAGACATTTACTTTTTCTTAAACAGCTGAATTACTATGACATTCTTTTTATCCTTCACAGGTAATGTCAAAAGAATACAATCATCTGTGCAGCCATAAAGACTCAGTAAAAAATACAGAGTTTAGTGCCATAAAGGCACTAAAATTATTTTCTTTAATTTTTAACATATTACAATTTGCTTAGAAATTATTTCCTCAAGCACAGCAAAATTAGGGTGCAAGAACACAATCCATTGGTTTTTCATTGTTGCAGCCCTAATTCAAAATCTTACAATAGACCAAAATGCACTGTCTATTCCAGCAGTATGCACTGATTAGCTAAAATTTCCTATGTGGACCAGTCTTTACTTATTGCAGTATTGCTAGCTCCAACCAGACAGAAGTGTCAAGATCAGTGAAACATTGTTAGAATGAAAAAATAACAAATGGTGAATTCTTTTTAGTTTGTTTGTTTGGGTCTTTTTAAACACATAAGGTTTAAAACAGGCTTTTGTCTTTTTACATTTGTAAAATTAAATACTTCTTGAAGTTGAAATTCAAGATATTCACACAGTCACAAGATTCCAGGGGCAGGGACTTTAACAAACAACACCAAATTGTTCAAGAGGAAGAGGTAAAATCTTCAATATACATACAAAATACCTCAAAATCTCAAATCCTGAAATATACATACAAAATACCTCAAAATACAAAAAAAAAAAAAAAAAAAAATCACAGTACAGTGAAACCTGAAATCTGCACTCGAGGAGAATTTGCCGGATGAGACTAATCCTTATCACAATCATGTGGTTTCTAAACACATGAGGAATATACTACGAGATTTCAGAAGACCAGCTCATTCATTAACTAACAGTAGGCATGACTGATTCCATGGTTTCCCCTTGGTGAATTGCTTTTATACAGACTCCATCACTTGTCTTCCTAGTGCAGTTCTGAGGTCTTCTGGCAGTGCTTAAATCTTGCTAAGGACCAAACTCGGGATCCCTTTCGTTTTCCAGAGATGGCACAGCAAGTCGCCAGAGAAGGAGCACCGTCCAGCCAATGCTCATACTCCCTGCTGAGCACAGACTGCCAGACTAGTGGCTGAGTTGGAGAGTAGCTGGCACTAGGCTAGCTTTGGCAACCTCACAATGAGGACAACAATTTGTCCTTTAAAAGACATTTTGCAGCCACTCTTAAGATACACTGGGCATCCCAAACCAATTCTATTAAATGCCTCACAAAGTTAACTGGAAGCAGGAAAAGTGCTGAAAAGAGCCTCTGATTTCTGATACTTACAGAAACTTCTTTGCCTTCAAAGACAAACCTTTAAAACAATAAAGGTGCCTCAGCGCTCCTGACAACCATGGTATAAGAAAAGTTGCCAAATAGATCTCCCCACCCTAAAGAAACTTTCTATCCCCAGAAAATACCAACAAAACAAGAAAATTCTAAGACTTGTCAGTCAACTTGCTGCCCGAGTTAGAAGGAGCCAAGATAAAACACTGGCCTCTTTCCTGCCTTTTATTTTACTGGAAGTTAGTGTTACATGTCGCTTGAGGACACATCCTGGCTTGAAATCAATAATTAATATGCACTAACTTACTAAGAAGAGGGCCAAAGTGAAAGAAAAAAAATCACTTAACTTCAGGAATTTAATTATTTCCTGGTTGTTATAAAGGAACACAAGAGATTTTATTAAAAATGGGCAATAATTGATATTTGAATCAATAAAAATTGATTAATATAGGTATTACTTCTATTATTAGGATAGAAATGCTGTCAGTACATGAGAGGGAAAAAAATGCCAGTGGTTCAAAGAGTTAGCCTGCAGAAGAAGGCTTGGTTTAATCTCCCTGCAATGCTACCCATTTCTGTATTACCTTAGGCAAGCCACCTCATTTCGTTTTGCTCCAGCTTCTCCTTTACACAGCAGAATCTCTCGTATCTCACTGGCACAATGTGATGATAAATGTATCAAAATGTAAAGTACTCAGATGTTACAGAAAGAAAAGCTACATCTATAGCACAGATGTTTATTAATATAAATCAAATTTATGTTTATTACATACTGCTTCTAATTGATTTCTTCTGTTATATGCACTGTCCTTCCTTCTGCTCTACTGTATTCTAATGCTTTAGGCAAAAAACCCCTAAGCTAAATTTTTCAGCAGGTTTTGCAACGGAATTATCTCACTGTTATGTTTATTGGTTTTGTTGCATTTTTCAATTTCCTTTCTCTGTTAATCTATCAAAATGGGAAAATTAAAGCCACAAGCCTGATTCTTTCCACATATGACCATATTCATTGGGCATAGCACTAATGACATATTCAGGGTGTAAAGCACTCACTGCCATCCTCCACCAGGGCAAATTACATTAGAGGAGCAGAGATTTTCAGAAAATTATTACAAGTAGCAGAGTAACTTTGCATTTCCCAGGGAGGTCACTCTGCCCTGGTGCCAGACAATAATTGCAGAAAATAAGTAATGAGGAAATATGTGGGAGTGGACCTCACAGCACCAGTGCTACAACAGACAGCACCTCAGCAGCCTCTGGACAATTTTTCTATGTCGGAAAACACTGAAGAAAACTGTCAAGTCTTCTAATTTATCCAGAAGATAACAACAGTACTGGAGTACAAGGGACTAAAACCCAAATTATCAAGCAGCAATTGAGGACAGCACTAGCACTTTAGAGCAAGGTGTAAAAAAGCCTGTGGGAATCCCAAGCTGGTATAAAATGAAATACCATTGCAGAAAGTGAGTTTATCATAGAGCAGTAACGTTCCTTCTGCTTTTGCTTCTTAAGTTTTATGTAACACACGAGGTTGTACTCTTAAATGAAAATAAACTAAATTAATTTTAAAAACCTATGATTTGATTACAGTTTTAAAATATATGTAATTATGCAAAGTAATGATTTTAATATTTTACAGACAACACAAAGATAGTAATTTCAAGTGCACTCATTAGATGATGTATCTAAGACATGACACATGTTGAGTACTTGTTCAGTTTTTGATTTTGCAGAACTCAAAATACTCATGTAGAAAGGCACTTGAAATATCCAGCTAAATCCTCTGAAACCTGTAAATTATGGGAATGGAAACTTGCTGATACAACTCTGTTGTTGAGGAGCTACAAAAGGAAAAATTGCCATGACCAGATGGCCCAGATCAAGAATGCCATCCCACCTGGTCACCTTTGCCACAAAGAATAAGGGTTTTCCACTTTACAGAAAGGATACAGGATTTACATTCTTTAGCACTTTTATGGAGTGTTAAATGGTATCCTAAAATGGAGTGCTTTCTTCATACCTTTCCTTGGTAGGTGCTGTAGATACACGTAAAAAGGTTCAGCTTATTCAGTTCAGTCCCCCTCTTCCTTTCTGAGAGCTTTCGGCGACCTCAGCAGAATCTGGGACTATAAGAGTAATTTGACTTACTGTTTCCAAAAAGTCTGATATTTTTTCAATTCTCATTTCTATAGCTTTTTTTTTTTTTTAATTAAGACCCCTAGGTTATGCCAAGTTAGTTTATTAGGGGACTCTTAGTCCCTGCATAACCTAAATTTATGAAAGTTCAGAAAGATTTTTTTAAAAAATTTACTTTATCATGTTCAATGGTCTCATTAAAGACTCAGACAAAAGTTTTCCAAAACACCATGCGATTTGGGGGCTCCAAATAGGAAAGAGTTCATTCATTTAAAAAAAAAAAAAAAAATCAGTGACTAGTCACAAAAATCAGTAAATTAAAAACTCCTACCTAGTACAAATTCCTTGGGTGAAAATATCTTCACCAGTCCCAGAAAGCTAAAATTCTTGTTCTGACAAAACACTCTTTTGCCCTATCATTGCAGAAGCAAGAAACATAACATACAGCTTGGTCATCCTAGCCTTACTCAGAAATGCAAGTATCTGATCTAAGCAGTTTCCCCAGTGTACACCTACACTAGAGAGAAGAAACCCCTAGCAACCACAAACTCTGCCTCAGCAGTTCCAGTCTGATTTGAATTTATGAAAGTTCAAACACCTAAGGGTTCTCATCGCTTAAGGACACGCAAGTCAGATCAGAATCAGCAGATCCCTGTTAGAATATAGAAGTCATTGTTGCATGTGTACAGTCACAGGAGAACTTTTTGTGAGTGCACAATGCATGAGGAAACCTGGTCTTTCTTCCTGATCATATTTAAGAGCCTGGTGCTTTTGCCAAAATAACTGGGAGCTGTGGAATCAGAAGAAACATAGGATTGGACTCCAAATCACTAGGCAGACCTGCCATACTTTTAGTACCACTACAAGCAAATTGAAGAAGGAACTAATCCTGGATGCAAGCATTTGAAAAATTCAACATTCAGGAACTTCTGTAATAACTTACTACAACTTTTTTTTTTTTTTTTTAAACTTTACCTTCAGCAATGAAGAGAGCTGGGGCACCTGCTACCTCTCCTTTTACCAATAAATGTAGCATTTTCGCTAGAATGTTTCTTTCAAGGGGAGGATAAGGGGAAGGCCGGGGGGGCCTGGAAAATATGCACCTAATTCCAGGAAGATGATACTTCTCCTTTTTCCTAGCCTGGCCTATAGTTGGTTAAAACAAACATGTTTAAATAACTGATATGCTTAAGATAACACTTACTGGCATCTGAGGTCTGGAACATTCAGAAATGTTAATATACACTTTGACTCTCCCCTGCCTAGCTTTAAAGTACATCACGTCAAAGGATCAAAAACTGCTTGCAGAAGAGTTTGTAGGATTTAATCGAGGTAAAATTATCTTTGAGAAGAAACCAACTGTTACTCCTGCTTCCAAAACAAGCCTTTTGGTTTCACATCTTAAAGACTTAATTCAGTAAGCCCAATTCAGCTTATCTTATTTTCATTTTAGGTACACTTAAAATTGCATGATCATAAATAAAAATTTTAAAAATACCACACAGGATTGGAATAAATCGATACAGTATAACAGAAAGGCAAAATACAATATAGATGGTGAATCTACTATCGAATTTCATGAATACAACTTCAATCAGTTCCATGACTGACAGAAGTGCGCATTTCTTAAAATACTTTATAACGTTACTCATGCCCAGACAAAATGTATTTGTACAGAAACTGGCACATTCAAGAAACAAAACGTGTTTCGTAAACCTGTTTGTTTCCAGTTCAATGTCAGCGGTTCCTGCGGGCCCCCGGCGGCGGGGAGCTGGTCTCACCGCCCGGCAGAGCGCTGGCTCTGTGTGACACCAGGCCGAACGGCTCATGACGGACCTTTCCAACCGCTTTAAGTCTTTTGTTTGTTTGTTTCCCGCCCCTGGTTTTGGCAAAAGTTTCGGAAAATTCCCTGCTCTGCTTGGATTCATTTTCCTTTTGGCTGGAGGAGCACGGTCCTTCACGCCATGCAGTCCCCCAGGGACAGGGCACTTCCCGAGTGGGCTGCTGCCTCCCCTGCTATCGCCACCCGGGCGCACGGGACCGCTTGCCTTTCTCCCAGAACTTTGGGATTTCAGACCTTCGCGGCGCGCCTATTGGCGGCGAAGCTTTTACCACCCCTTGAGGCTGCGGGACGAGACCTTAAAGAACTGCGATTAAGGGCGTTTAAACAGCACCCGACGCTGCCATCGCAGGGCTCTGCTGCGCTCGCCTGCACCCGCAGGTGCACCGCCCGCCCGCACCCCCGGCCCCCGCCCGCTCCTCGGCGTCCCGCCGCCGGCGGCACGGCGAG
>VXAY01004337.1:2010467-2051946 GCA_013399855.1 Oxyruncus cristatus
CCCGGCCCGGCCGCCGCGGCCCCTCAGTGGGCTGGGACGGGGCGCCGGGCTCCGGGGCCGGGCGGGCTGGCGGGGGGCCTCCCCGAGGGCTGCGGGGAGCGGAGCGGAGAGCTCGGCGGGGCCGTCTGTGGAGACGCGGCGCCTCTCCGCCGGGCTGGAAGGTGTGTCCAAGCGCATTCATTATGTCAGCCGGGGACGAGGAGTGACGGACGCAGCCAACAATGCCTCCTTGCCCAGCAGCCCCCCGGGGAAGGGGGGTAGGGCGGGGAGCCGAGGTGGCTGTCCCGCGATGCCCGCCCCGATATGGCGGCGGGGCGGCGCCTCCCGGCCAGGGGCTGCACCTGTGTGGAGGGAACGGGAGGGCAAGGGAAAGGCCGCTGGCCTTTGTGCCGTCGGGGAGGTGGCTCCGGTGCTGGCCGCGGAGAGATCATGTCGACCTAATGATCCCATGAGGTAATGGGAAGACAGTCATTAGCTCACTCCCTCTGGGCATTTTTATCTGGCCTTTTTTTTCTTTTTTCCTTTTAGTTACCCACCCCCCCAAATACATGCCGGATTTTCAACATTTGTCTTAATAAATCTGATTAAGATCAGCACGGCACTGTTAATCATGTTTTCCTTGAGATGTGGGACAATGCTTTGTGCAGGCATAAACATTCTTTGTCAGGGTGGCTTATTATTATATTCTTATTTATTTGCTTACAAATGATGAAATGTGGCAAAGATGTCTCATTTTGCAGTTCAAACCCAGATGCAGAAAGTTAAAATTGGATGCTGTTCCCAAAGATCTGAAAGCATCTCCCTGTTTTGCTGAGAAATACTTTTACTTCAAAGCGGCTGTTCACCAGTCTAATCTTGGGGATATTCCTTGCAAGATCCTCTGGAGCAAGCGCATCCCTTAGTTTTGTATAGTAGCAGAGGCATAACCTCTTGGACATCAGGGTAGTTCAAAGCTAAAACTAGCTGGACAAGTGGAATCATCTGTGCCCTCAGACGGGAAACGGGAAGGATGATTTAAATGCTGTGGCACTAAGGAATACCTTGGGAGGTGTAAATTAGATGTTTGGATGTCCCACTCTTTCCTTCACATCCTTGAGTGGGTTGGCCCTGCTACAGTTTGGGCACCTACTCCATTGGCATTAAGATGTTGTTTGCTGTGGTGCCAGGGACCCATGGAGTCTGACTTTCTGTCTTCCAGCAGTGGCTGTAAGCATGAAAAAGAATAAGACCAAGATGAATCTGATATTTTGCCCTGTTACATTTCCATTCTCTATCTGTTCTCAGCTTAAACAATTTCCACAGTTTGAGCACTTGTACTTACAAACCTGAAGGCCTTCATCTCAAGATATTAATACAAATATTTTGCCTGTTAGCATTTTAAGACCGGGGTTGCCTCTTGCCACAGAAGATGGCAGAATCTAGTCTGTTGTATCCCAGAGTACATCTGTAGGTACTATGCGTCATTGTAATATTAAGTTGCAGAAATACATATTTATCATGTTTTTAAGGGAAAGAAACAAGTATTCCTGGGACAGCACATTCTTTTGACTATTGGAAGGAGCTCCCTTTCCAATTACCCCTCAAAAATTTATTCACACTTAAGTATTGACTCTGTGTTTCTGTTCACTGATCAAGGTCTCACAGAGTTCCCAATGGCCTGAGACACTGAAAACCATAATTCAGCAGTTGGGAAAGTGGAATTAGTCCGTCCAACTGTGCTGCATGAATAAAAGGTTTTCAGCAAGGAAAAGGTGGTTATCAAAGACAGTAGTCTTTGAAGACAGAGTTGAGCTTTGGTTTCCTCCAAGGCTATTTCTCATGCCAGAGTGGCCACCAATGTGTTAATCTCAGCTGCGTAGTTCAGTAAAGTATGATCAGCAAGTTGCACATTTCTGTGAAATATTAGCCCAACACACCAAATCACAGAATATTCTGGGTTGGAAGGGATCCACAAGGTTCAACACATGTAGCATTGGACAATTTGCTGCATGGAAGAGAGCAGTCAACCACATGATGGCTTAACATTTCATGTCAGGTTTCATCTGTAGTTCCAGGGTTCAACCCATGAATTGCAATGTGTATTTAAGCAGTCCCTTTCTTCCCTCCCATTTTCATTCGTCAGTGCCCTCTCGCCCATGTTCTGGCTCCGGTCTCATAGCTATACTAAAAAAGCACTAGGAACCAGATCAGTTTTAAATAAGACAGAAAATACTATATTTCAAGAGATTCCCTGTGCATACCTAAAACAGGTTGTGTGAGTTTAAGCAAAGGTGGTGTAGAAGAATAGCTGACTGAACTCACTAAACCAGAGCAGCCTCTGAGCACTTGGTCTGTGGGACACGTGTAGCCCTGCTGAGCAGTAGCTAGCAAATTCTGTTTATCTTTTGGACATGTGATAAATAAAGTACAGTCAGGCCCAAGAGCTGTTACCTGTCAAAACTTGGAGAGCACAGCATAGGAAAGCATAGATTCCTTGGCCAGATCTGGAGTATGAAATGATTTGAGAGTAAAACAAGTGGCATTCCTAAGCCCAATCCTTTCTGGTGAATGCAGCCTGAAATTGTGTGACAAATGGATCTTTAGCCGTGGATCTGCAAAGTGTTGCATGTGTATTACCTAGATACATTCAGTAAGTAGAGATGGTATACACATGGTGATTAGCTCTCATTTCTTTTTATTTGATTCTGCAAACTTGGAAGAGACTTGTTCTGTATTTGGATTTTGCCAATTTATTATTTTATCTTAATTTATATTAAAAGAGAAGAAAGTTTGCCTTCACTGGATATCTTGGCTTGCATCAGGTGTTTGGAAAACATGAACATACACTTCTTGGCTTGCAAAACTTAAAAAATGGGGTGCATGGAACATACATGACATGCTCAGCACTCAGTTACACCTTCCCTGCTCAGAGTTCTGAGTACAGCCTTACTGCCAGGGCAGAAAATTTACGTAACATACCAAACACAGAATCTGTGCAACTAAATCAAAGTCTCCCTAACTCCTCTTCTACAGTAGCTCTGCCTTTTCTCAGATGGCATTTCCATCCTTGAGCCAGGGGATCTCTCTCCTGCAGCAATTCGCGTGAAGCTGAATCCTACCATTACTTAAAACTTTTCTTACTAATTTTCCTGTAACTTAATGGGAAGCATACATATTAGCCATCAGATGTTCCTCTTAACTTTCAGTAGAAGATACTTTCCTCACACAGCTGGTGAGGAAGCCAGGGAGGCTTGGGAAGTTAGCCCCATTGGACCTGCTGTTTGAGAGCAGAGGAAGGACTGGCTGATGTGATGGTTAGAGACCATCTTGGGCACAGCAATTATTAAATGATACAGTTTTCTATTCTTGGAAAACTAAGGAGGGGGCTCAGCAGAACTGCTGCCTTGGACTTCCAGAGGAAAGACTTTGTCCTGTTTAGGAGCCTGGTTGGCATATTTCCTTGGGAGGCAGTCCTGAAGGGGAAAGGATTCCAAGAAAGCTGGACATTCTTCAAGAAAGAACTCTTAAAGGCACTGGAGCAGACTGTCCCCATGGGCTTAAAGAGTGGCCTGGCTGAACAGAGAGATTTGTCTGGAACCAGCAGAGTTTATGACCTCTTGAAGAAGGGGCAGGAGTACTACAAGGATGTTGTGAGGTTATGCAGGGAGAAAATTAGAAGGACCAAAGCCCAGCTAGAACTTAATTTGGCTACTGTAAAAGACAGTAAAAACTGTTTCTATAAATACAGTAGTGACAAAATGAGGGCCAAGGAGACTCTCTATCCTTTGTTGGATGTGGGGGAAAACACAGTAACAAAGAATGAGGAAAAGGTTGAAGTACTTAATACTGCTTTTGCCTCAGTCTTTATAGTAAGACCAGTTGCTCCCCGGGTACCCAGCCCCCTGAGCTGTCAGACAGGGACAGGGAGCAGAATGAAGCCCCCGTAACCCAAGTGTAAGTGGTCAGTGACCTGATACACCACTTAAACATACACAAATCTCTGGGGTCAGATGGGATCCACCCAAGGGTACGAGCTGTTCATGGCTTGGACGGGTACACTGTTTGCGGGCTGGCCAGGCCAAGACAGTGGTGGTGAATGGGATTACATCCAGTTGGTGGCTGGTCGCTAATAGTGTTCTTCAGGGCTCAGTGTTGGGGTCCATCCTGTGTAATATCTCTATCAGTGATTTGGATGAGGAGATTGAGTGCACCTCAAAAGAGCAGTGATAGAATTAGCACAGGTAATCAGCAAACTAGGATCAGAGGTCCAGCTCTGCAGGAGGGATTTAAGTTTTGACTGTATGTTTAATTTCTATGTTCTTGTACCATTCCCAAACTATTCTGGCTTACACCCGCTGCTTTGTGTACCATGGAGCTTAGGACACAGTTCAAATAAAAAACATGGCACCTACATGATGTAAGGCATGAATCTGTTATAAGCTGACATCATAAGCATAGTTTGCACCAAAAGATGTTGTGGTGACTTGCACTGTGCAGACTTTTGCTGTATGAGTATTAATTGCACCACGTTATCATTGGGTGTCCCACAGGTGGCCTGAGGAAGACTCTGGTATCTTTTTCCAGGAAAGGGCAGGGTGTGGAAGGAGAGGAAAATTAGATTTGTGCACTCTGGCCAGGCTGGGGTCCTGTCACACCTATGTATTTTCTCCATTTGCCTTGGAAATATTTTCTGTGCATCAGAGACATAGTGTTCAGAAAACAGAGTAGGAAACTATCCTGCTGTTTCACTCTGTATGCAGTGGCAAGGAGGGCAGCCTCGAGGAGAGCCTGGGTGGGTTTGTATTGGATATTGGCTTCCACTGTCGCTGCCCACACAATCCACTTGCAAGCCTCCCAAACCTTGCAAGCCACAGCTGCCTTATGAGGGAAGAGCAAAACTGGCATCCAACCCACAACATCAGAAGATTTGGGGCAGCCTGTTGTTGCCATTTTAATTTCTGAGGAGGCAGTTTGCCTTGATACTTAGTTCTCTTCCTACCTCCTGCTGTTTCTTTTTTTACAGTCCTGACATTCTGAAAGCAATATAAACTTTGCCAGGTTGGTCAGGCTTTTGAGAAGTCTAGATTTAGCTAAAGCATTTCACAGTACTCCCAGCTGAACTTAACTATTCACCAAGAAACTCTTCTGTGCTTAGGAATCACCATCTCAACAAACACAGATGGAATTAGTATTCTTTCAATCCAGTTCCATAAAAAGCTTCAAGAGCTCAGTTTCAAATGACTGAAGTAGTTTCTGCCAAATCTGGCTTGCCATTAGATCTCTGCAAGTTGCAAAAAACTACACAGAAGTGAAATGTTGAAGTGTGAAAAGAAACTGACTCCCTGACAAGTTACATTGCAGATGTGCACAAAATCTTACTGCAGCATGCACTCTGACTTCTGTGCATGGTTTTAACACGTTGAAAACTAGATATGTTGATCTGACTAAACTTTTAAAATTATGCTTCTTCCTGCAGAAACCACACATGATCTTACTTGGAATTTTTGGATTTTTTTAACCTCTGTGACATGTCAGGAATAGCATGAAGCATGTGGAAGAGTTTATACAATGAAACTTGCAATTCACATTTAATTAGACAGTAGCAGGATCTACAGCAGCAGGATCTATTGCTCCCACTCTGGTACAAAGGATTCAGAAGGAAGTATATAAAATATACAATGATTTCTCAGAAGATGACTTACTTCCCTAAGAATAAGTCATATTTACAACTCTGCTGATGTGAAATGCTGAAATTACCCAATAGCCTGTCCAGCATTGTCTCCTATACATTGGTAAGATTTACAGCAGTGTTGATTCTTTAGGCATCTGGTAACATAAAAAACAGAATGAAGTATTTTCTGAGTGTCTTGGATATTTCACACAACTTCTATTGCATATCTTTGTCCTCTTGGGACAGTGATGATGTTAGAGACCTGTGTAATTGTTTTAAGGGAAGTTTTTCAATATTGGATTAACCAGCTGAAATCCATGTAGCAGTTGAAATTATTAGCTACTTCTATGGTCAGAGCACTGTGGTCCTCTCATAGATCATAGTTTCAAGCTACATTTTTAGCAAAATACTTAATTTTTAAAAGTTCTTCTAACAATTTACAGATTCCAGTAGTTGAAAGAAGGTGAGAGGGTCACAGTTTTCTTTATTGTCCCTCTCTTTCCAGGGGACTTTCTCTGTCTAGTCTTTCACATGGCCCATCTTCCCCCTGTTTCCTATTTTACAGCTGCTGCCACAGTTTCAAAGCTTCAGCATCTTCACGTTGAAGATGCAGTTCAGGCTCTGTACTGCTCCAGCACAGGTGAGTCTGTCTCAAAATAGCCTGGGAGAGATGGACAGTCTTTTTCTATCCCTACCTATGTTTCAATTACTATACTAGTTCCTTTATTATACCTAGAGGGGCCCTACAATAAGATACATGCAGATAATGCTATTGAAAGAGAAATCAGTCACCATCATATTATCAGAGGGTGCATACTCTCTTCCTGTTTCCTTTGAAAAGAACAACTTCAGTTATTTTTTTAAACATTGTTCCTTAAACATTGGAAATATTTGTTTCCCAAAAAATAGCAGAGTTTCAAGTGTGGTTATATGTATCAAAAAAGAGAATATTTGCTCACTTATTAACGTAATTATTTTCTTTTAAACTTTATAACACAGTGCAGAGGAGTATGTGAGGTGGGTTACTGCATTCAGAAGCATTTTACCGAGGTGAAGGTTCGCAATTTGTTTAGGTCCGAAATGGCTGACTTGGATGACTCTGGCACTTCCTAACTGAAGTGTCAGGTAGTATAATGAAATTTCAAGGCAAAGAAAAACACAAATAATCTGTGAAAGAAGTAAAATCTTGACATCTAGTTCTCAACCCACATTATAAGGTCCATTAGTCAAGCATAAGTCCCGCTCAGGTAACACTGCATGGAACATACTGGATGGTTTCCTGGAACAGTTTCTCTTTACTGCATACCAGCATATCATCATGGAGATTGTATTTTTTTTCACCAAGAGAAGCAAGGCTGTTGCTATAATAACAAAAAAGAAATCCAAATTCAAGGTAAAGAAGACAACACGGTCTGAGCTGGACATGCTTTGTGAATGATGCACAAGAAACAGATTTGGCCACATTTTGTTTAAGAACAAACAATATAACAAAACAGCATTGTTGTTGAGCATAGCCATTCATTTATCCAAGGACAACATCTTCTCTCTTTCTGCAGGTGGAATGACTAATCTATTTCCAAAGGAAGAATGGTGCAATTGCCAGTTTGATATTAACAACTGAGTGCTTTGCCTGCACAATTCAGGGACCATCTTTTGTGTAGCCAAGGTTTTACTGAAAAAAAATAGTGTTTTTCCCTTTTCCCCTTCCCTTTCCCTTTTCAAGAACTGTTTGTGTTTTGATTTATATGTTCATAGTATTTTAACTATATATAACTGTAACATATGTTAAATAATATATACATATTTTGATATAATTCGGTTAGTTTCAAGCTCTTAAGTTTCTATAGTTTTTTTTCCCTCACCCCGCGAACAAAAGAGAGTGGGGGGGGGCTTTCCCTGTGAGCTCGAGCAGTTAGCGTGAAGCCAACACACATTCCATGCTGATCATGGTAGCTGAGCACCTCTAAAGTCAAGATGATCATTCGTATTAATTAGGCTTTTGGAGAACTGAGCCTTATAATTTCCCAAAGGAATTATAATTTTGTTATGTTGTGGTGATTTTTCTGCTCACAAAGGAATCGTTCATTATCATGGTAAACAATAACAGATTGAACCAAAAGCCCCAGATATCTTGCTACTTAGGAAACAAGCGTAAGTGCTGCACAAACAATTTAGGAGGTGGGGGAAGAGAAGAAAAGGTCTGCAAAACAGTAGCAGGGGTTATGCTGCAGCAGAAGAATAAGTGGGGAATCTTGCATGGCTGCTGACTGCCAGACAAGAGCTTTTTTGGTTATGAGCAGCGTGGAGACTGGACAGCCTGACCAAGCACACTAACCCAATGGAAAGCAGGATTTCTGCAAGCAAAGAGAAATAGAGCTTTTCTAGGAGTCATTTCTCCTAGTGTTTTCAGTGGGGCAAACTGACAGATCGAGGCGAGTATCCTGATAAATAATCTCCAACATTATATTTTGCATTTCAACAGTAGTTTCTAGGAAACTGCCCTATGTGGTACAAGCCCTGTTTGTTGTGTTTTACTTTGTTTTTCCCAGACATTACTCTTTGATATGTGTAGGGCATCATGCCACGTGTATCATATCTTTCCTGCACATGATCTATAGGTCTGTAAAATTCCTCTGTTTTTCACAGGAAGGGATAGTAATGCAACCATAAACATATGCTAAAATTTTTCTGGAAATTTTTTGTTCACCAGACTATAGAAAAAGAATTCTTTTCTGGTTGTTTCTTAAATGAATAACCAAAAAGAAGTATTTACTTCTGTGCACCAGTTTCTTACTAACAGTGCTTTCCCCTGTTGTTTGGAGAGCCCAAGATACCTGAATGTTTAAGTGCTTATCTATGTGACTTCAGCCTTGTCTCATGTAAACGTCTGCCAGGAAGGAACTGGGCTGTCAGCTTCATCCCATCAAAAAGCCTCCCTGTGCCATGAGCCGAAGGCAGGTTCCAATTGTTAAGTCATTCTGGCCCGAGCTGAATTTAAAGGCAGGCTCCTGTAGCTAGCGGAAGTTGCTGGAAGCAACTGCTCAGCAAAAGGCATTAAAATCATATGTTTCATAATTATTCTTTTGACTCAATTACCCATTTACTCTTTATTTTTATATCCAGTGGAACCTGAGGGCAACGAACGCTGCATAAGGGGAACAAATCCTGTATAATAGTTCTTGTTTTGGTACATTCACTTAGTGGTGATTTATTAAGGGCTGCTGAATAAGCCTGATTAAAATGCATAAACAGTTCTGAACAGTAAACAACCATGTCTAAGGATGAAAAAATGGGACCCACATGCTGTGCATGGAAATTGCCCTTAACAACATGGCCTATTGTTGAACAGATAGGAAGCCAAAGGTTGCTTGTAATCAAATTTGAAGTTTCCCATCACTTATAAAAGCAACACTTCCTTGTGTAAACGTTTCAATTTGTTGTTGTTGAAAACTGCTTCCTGACTTAATCCCTACAGGAACACACAATTTCTTTGACTGTCATGTAGAAAGACAATTTCAGATAAAGTAACTTAAAGATTTAGACAAAGTAAAATAAATATGCTTAGCCCAAGCATTCCTGAAGCAATAAAATCTGCATAGTTTCCTAAGATTAATTAGAAGAAAAGGACTCATTGCATCTTTTTAATCTCTTTCGAAAATTACCTCTGTTCTTGCCATTAAAATAAGACAAAATGACAGACACATAGAGTACATTACAGCAGTAGTAACCTCTTAACGTTTTACAGCAGCTCCAATCTCTGTGCAGATTTTTTAGTTTTCCCCTCATTAACAAGGTCTAATGTACCCTAAAAAAATAGCGTCTTTCTATTGCTGGGAGCTTTGAGTCATGCTTGGAGCAAACACAGGTACCTTTCAAAAAATAAAAGTTGCTTTCAATTACTTTGATAAATAGAGCTTCAGAGCAAGGAAACCCAAACCCTAACTGAACTATAAATGCCATTTCATTTCCCTCTGGTTGCAACAGGAGCTTTGCAGAGGCTTGCAGAGAGCCAAGATTTCACTCACTGCGTTTGAGGTCTCTGAACAAAATGATGTCTTTCTAATATTGTTAAAACTTTTTTCTTCTGTAACAAGTAGGAGCAAATTGTATTTAACTATGTCTTCATGTTTAAAACATGATTCTCTATTATATGTTGTATTTGAAAGGTCTCTAACAACTGGAGAAGGGCAAGAATGGCAAATGTTGCACCTATCCCCAGAAAGGATAAGCTGGGATACTACAAGAACTAAGGGGACCTTGTGAAATGCAGTAAGGGCAAAGGTGAAATGCTGTCCCCAAGAGTGAAGCAGCCCTGCAGCAGCCCAGGCTGGGGAGCAACTCTGTGGGAATGGCCCACCCTGGTGGTCCAGTAGGCAGCTGTGTGCCCTGGCAAGCTGCCTCAGGAGTAAACAGCCATACAGCCTTTGGACTGTGGGTGGGGATTGTTCCCCATTTCTCCATACTTGTTAGACTACATCTAGATACTGCATTCAATTTTGAGCACACCAATGCAAGACAGAGATTGTTAAACTAGAATGAGTTCAATATGGGCCCCAAAGCTGGTTGGTGTCTGAAGCACTTGCCCAGTGAGGAGGATGAAGGAACTGGACTTGTTCAGCTTGAAACAGATAAGTTTCAGGGGGCAACAAACAGCCCCCCAGTACCTCTGGGGAGGTTAGCAGGAAAATAGAGTCAGGCTCTTCACAGCAGAGCATGGAGAGAGAACAAGAGGCAACAGGCATAAATCGAAATGACGGATTCAGACTGGATAGAAGGAAAAAAAATTTCCTATGGGGACAGCTGAACAGTGGAAGAAACTGCCCAGAGAGGCTGTGCAGCCTCCATCCCTGGAGGTTTTCAAGACCTCACTGGATGAAGAGCTGAGCAAGCTGGTCTGAGCTCAGAAGTGACCCTACTGTGAGCTGGAGATTATACTAGTGATGTCCTGATTCCAGCATAAATTATCCTATGAATTGATTCCAATATTCAGGAACAAAGTTCCTGATGACAAGTCTGTGTAAACTATGCTGCAACATCAAACCAATTTTTAATCACGTTGTAATTGTAAATATTTCATATTGTAGGATTTACAGTATATATTGAATGCTGAGAGAGAGCTTCCTTAGCTGAGAAAAGGTGGTGAAGAAACTGTATTTCTAGATCTTCCTGTACAAGCTCTACAACCCTTACTTATGGGTCCTTATACTAGGATAACATTAGGATCCACAAAACCTCAAGCTGTTCTGTAGTTATGTATCTTGTGGGTAAATATTATTAACTCCTGTTTTTTCAGATAACCCTTTTTAGACCAAAATACTGGGGTTTTTTATTTCGTATATCACAGGCCACGGCACCTAAGCTGAGTACAGTGAGGACTAGGAGGTCTGTGGGGCAGGACAGAAGGCATTAAGAAAAGCCCCACTCTGTGAGCTGGGGATGACTACTCACATTCTGCTGTGGGATTGCGTCTAGGTTTAGCATCAGCTGGCCTGAGGTTGACTAGCTGTACACCTGGCTAAAACATAAAAACTAGGTATCATCTTGTAACTGAATGTCTTTCGGCTAAAAGAGGCCCTACCCACTCTATTAAATCTTATGGAGATTAAATATCTTACAGAGATTTTGATGAAATAAAACCTACATGTGGGCTCCAGTGAAGGCTTGGGCATGTGACAGACACTGGGGTGCTGACCTTTGCCTCGGGGTGACACACCCCCATGGGCTGTGGGAGAACTCAGAGCCAGTGAAGTGTTTAACTCTTGAAAATGCAGGTGTCATTGTCCAGATGCTGGCGAGAAATCTGTTTGTGCCAATGCTGCAGACACAGGGGCTTGCAATCATGCTTCAAAAGTTATATCTGGGAAGGATTTGGTTGAAATTGTCTACTTAAAATTTCCAAGGGTTTCTGTTAGAGCTAATCATAGTGAGAATGATTATTGTCAGTAGGAGGGTACTTCTATCTTTGGAAATTCACTGTTTTATAAGCACTATTAACCAGCATTACTATTTTTTGTCCTAACCATAGAGTTACACAGGTTTTATTGAAGACAAGTATAAAAATGAAAGTTCTATTTAACCTCTGTGGATCTTACTCAATTTGGGTGTTTGACTTCAAAAATTCATAAGTCAAAATTAGTGAAAAGATCATTATCGATTTTAGGTATACTTTCCAAAAAAGAATACTGTGCATCGTCTTGGAGCACTGATGCCTTTTTCCTGACATGGAACATTATTTCAAGCATGTGTTAATACAATTAAGCTTTCACTTAAGATTAAGACTATGCCTTAAATATTTGAAGAGTGATGAGATTCAGAGTGTCATGGCATACAAGGCTATATGCATAAACTATGCTATGGTGAAAATACAGGATTGCATATAAGAAATCCTCTTTTTCTTATTTCTATACCTTACAGGCTGACATGGAAAGAATTAGTTTTTTGTGTAGATTAGAAGATTCTCATGTATGAGATACACTCTGTTACCACCTGAATTCCGTGTCTTTTGCATTCTTCACTTGTCTACTTTTGGTGCGAGGCCAAATTAACATACCAAACTGTAGATGTTTATTTACATTTTTTTCCCTAAGAAAAGAAATAGCAAAGAAGTGATTTCCTTTCCCAAATTTTTACTGGTATCAAGTGTTGTATTTGAATTTCTGTTATTACTGTAAACCCCTTTTTTCTAATTATTTTCACAGAAATGCAAGAATACATTTTGACACTATGATTTGAGATTGAGTACTTTAAAATATCTATATTTAAAGCATTAATTTTCCTTCTCTTCACTAAAATTTAAGCTTACAATTTTTTTCTGCTTTGCACAAGTGCACATCTGTTATGGAGTGTTTATATATTACTGGAAGAAATTCTAAACCTAATTACAATTTTTGTGACATCCCTAAATTTCTATCCATTTAATACAGTTCTCTTATTTCATGTAAGGAACCATTTTTCCCCAGTGTAAAATGCCACCATCAATACCACATTTAATGATGTTATGTATCGATGTTTTATGTGATGCTAAATCAGAAATCCTCTTTGTAGTCAACTTAAGATGTCTCCTACTTCACACCTGTCAGTTTTCATTGTCTTTCCCATGAAGAAGTTAATCACATTAGTTAAACACAATTTTCCCTTTATATATCCATGCTGACTCATGTGTATCTGTTCCTATGTTTGCCAGTTATCTTTCCAAATAATCACGGAAATTTTTGTGTTTTGTTTGGGCTTTTTTAATATAACACAACATACCTAGGTAGCATGTATTAGGGAGATCAGTTGACTGAAACACTGGGCCAACAGGAAGAAATTATTTAGGAGATACTCTTATATTGAAAAAAGATGTAATTGTCAGGGAATGACACTGACATGTTTATCATGTGTTATTTAACCTATTACTGTTTTTCAGTCTATCTGTCCTATTTACATAAACTTTGACTCTGTGTTAGCAATCTATAAGCACATTAATGCACCCAGTAACCCCTATTTAACCCTTCTTTTCAACTCACTGAAATAGAAGTTAAAAGCATGTTATCAATGACTCAATTAAGGTAGATTGTAATCTAACCAGGTATTTGCATAGCACCTACTCCCTTGTATACAATTACTTCTTCTCTTCCTTCTTCCCCACATACTCATGTAATTTAAATGTCTTGTTTTTTTACTCTGCAGAAGAAAATAACTTCTCAATGGTACACGTAAGAGTTGTTACAGCTAGTCAAACACTTACTGACAAAATGCTTTTGGTTGGAAAACACTTACTTGGAAACACTACAATCATTTTTGTCTAGAAGTTGTTTAACAAAACTTAAAACTTATATTTTGTTACTATTGACACTTGGTTTTGATGCTGAAATACCAAGGAATCACTAATCAACATGAAACATCTACATGTTTCAGGAGCAACACTTACCTGAAATTTCCTTTTGTAGGAAATAATAATGTCCCAAATTGTTATTCCAATTGGTAATGCAATTTCCAAAGATCAGAAGTTATCAGGAAACAGATTACTTTCAGGGTTTATGACTATGTGGTTTTCTGACTGTCCTTATTCCTGCCAGTCTTAATGCAAGGACCATTTTTATTCTCAAGATACTTGAAATAAATTACTGCCAGTCAACACTACAGAATCTGTTCTTTGGCAGTTACAAGCAATACCTTATCAGCTGCTGACAGTGTGGGTTTTTTCTTATTATTGTGTCTAACTAAAAAATTGTTACTCTGTTTTGATTTGAAGTCCAGTTACCTCTCTGATTTTTTCCCCCAGATATCAAACCCATAACTGTACTTTAGTATAATTTCATAAATCGTTTTGAAGATGCATTTGTAATATCTTAGAATTGTCTGCCCTTGTTAGATCCCTGCCCAACCTTTGCACCTCATACATTAATCTCTTCAGATGTCATGCGATCACACTTTTCTCTGTTCTTATTTAAACCCACCTTTATGATTTTTTTTGCTATTTGATACCACATTAGAAGATCTACTACTCTTATATAATTGTATGGGATCATACCATTCTGTTGAATTTTGTATTCTTTATAAAGATAACACTGGAAAGTGTCAATTTATTCTACACCTATTCTGGTTTCCTATTAGTTATCCTAAGTATTGTTGTTATATAAGGCTTACTGTAGTGTATTACCTTTACATTATTAGTGTTAATATAATTGGGAAGTCTAGAGATTCACAGTCAATTGTACAAAGAGCTGTACATACATGTATAAAAATTGGCATGAGTTTTATTTAGCCATAGGTACATGACTATTCACTGATAGTGCTTAAAAACCTCAATTTCACAGAATCAGAAAATGGGCCAGGTTGGAAGGGACAACACTGGTTCATCTGGTCCAAATTCCCTGCTCAGGGAGGGTCATCCTAGAGCACATGGCACAGGATTGCATCCAGATAGTTCTTGAATATCTCCAGCAAGGGAGACTCCACAACCTCTCTGGGCAATGTCTTCCAGTACATGGTCACCTGCACAGCAAAGAAATTCTTCCTCCTGTTGCCTCTTTTCCTATTACTTGACACCATCAAGAAGAGCCTGGCTCCATCCTTTTGACACCTTCCTTTCAGGTACTTGTGAACATTGATGAGGTCCCCTCTCAGTCGTATCTTCTTGCAGCCAGACAGGCCCAGATCCCTCAGTCTGTCCTCATAAGAGTCCCTTTATCATCTTTGTTGCCCTCTGCTGGACCCGCTCCAGGAGCTCCGTGTCTCAATCCACTTCACTGTCCACTCATTCCAGGCTGCACTTCCTGACTTTGCCCAGGGGGATGTTATGAGAGACAGTGTCAAAAGCCTTGCTGAAGTTGAGGTAGACAATACCCACTGCTCTCCCCCCATCCATCTAGGTAGTTGTTTCATTGTAGGACGCAATCAGGTTGGTCAAGCATGATTTACCTTTAGTGAATCTATGCCGACTATTCCTTATCACCTTCTTGTCATCCACAGGTATAGAGATGGCCTCCAGAATGGCATTCTATCACCTTTCCAGGGATTGAGGTGAGGCTGACTGGCTGGTAGTTCCCTGGGTCCTCCCTCTTTCCCTTTTTGAAGACCAGGGAGACATTTTCTTTCTTGCAGTCCTCAGGCACCTCTCCTGATCACCATGACCTTTCAAAGATGGTTGTGAGCAGCCTTGCTATGGTGTCCAATAGCACTCTCAGTACTTGTGGGTTCAACCCATCAGGGCTCATGGACTCCTGGCTGTCAAGCTCGCCTAGGTGTTCTCTGACCCAATCCTCCTTGACCAAAGGAAAGTCTTCCTTCCAATATTCCTCTACCTTGGTGTCCTGGGTCAGAAATTCCTGAGGGCTGGTCTTGTCAGTGAAGACGGACGCAAAGAAGGCATTCAGTAACTCTGACTTCTCTGCATCCTCTTTTACCAGGGGCCCTCCTCCACTTAGTAATGGGCCCATATTATCCTTTGTTTTCATTTTGCTGTTGATGAAATTGAAGAAGCCCTTCTTGTTGTCCTTGACATTTTTGCCAGATTTAATTTCCGGTGGGCCTTGGCCTTCACGGTTTTATTTCTACTTACTTTCAAGTAAGTCTGAAGAAAACTTTGAAGTTGAGCAATACTTTTAGATAGGGGGGTTTTTTAGCTTCTCCCGTCTCACCAAGGACCTGGAGTAAAGGTACCACTTATTCTGAGAAATTATTTCATCTAATTTACAAATATTATCCTGCAAAATATTGAAAGATAATGTTACACACAGCCTCTGCCTGTTTAAGAATGCAAATAGATCCATACAGGAAACATTAAAATAGTCAATGACCTATCAGTGATTTTCATGTTACACTTTATCTAACAAGCTTTCAAGCCATATGATTTTGCTATTAAAGAGCAATGACTTTTACTGGACTCAGTTCAATTAACTGCTGATTTAACTTTTCCTCTGCATTGTAATTGAGAACAAGAGCAGCTGGAAGAATGGCTTTTACGTTCGTTTATTTGTTTTGCTTCTGAAAGACAAAGTAAAAATCCCAAATTATTGATGTGATAGCTTCAGGACCCTTCCTGTTTACAGTGTCTTGACCATGTCTCAGATTAAATACGTTTGGAGGTGAGGCAAAAGGCCAAAATCCTAGATGACAATCACACATTCACTGCAGAAATCACAGTCCTTATTTAAACGCCACTACCCTCTCAAGCACCCTGTCTCTCCATCCCCAAAGCAGAGATGCCAAAACAGATTGTGTAACTGGCTCTGCAGCTTCCTGAATCCAAATATCAGCCACATCAGATAAATTTAACTGTCTGTGAAAAACCATTAGGATAAACTCAGGGTCTTTGCAATGAAGACAGTATGAGTCCTCACATGAACTGTTTTGGACATGCTGCTGTTTGAGGCTATGTTGAAATTGCTGTTATTTGGGTTCACGTTTTGTCCTTTGGCCCTCCTACTTGTCGAAGGTACTGTGAAGGTGTAGGTGGCTGCTGACTTCAAAATATCACCGTTCATACTGCATGTGACCCAAATAACCAGTGGTTCTTTCCGTTTTCTACCTCACCTAATTTCATCTTTCTCAACATCTCCGTTCACTCTTTTGATTGCCTTTGAAGGAGACATTGTATTTTCCATTGGCTTCTTTGTCTTCTCCTGTAATCCATTTCAAAATTATATCACTATTTTGGTTAAACTGAGATGAAGAAGTTGGGGGCTGGAGCTAAGGAACTCCAGGAGTTGCAAACTTATGAATTGAGACAATTATTCAGAGGTGGCTTAGTAACTAAAACGTAACCAAACTGTGGCTGTGGAGATCCCAGGAGTTAGCTTTGTAATGACTCTCAAATAAGCCAGACACAGACTGTTTTATATTAGACAGTGGTTGTAAATAAATCACACCTAATTTTCCAGGCAGGGCTCATTGACCAAGAATTAACTATGAACTTATTTTGCAGCAAATGTTATGACTTCCCTGAACTATAACAGTGACCCAAATCCATTCTGGTGAATCTGAAAGTATATGACGTTTCTTTAGCACACTGTTTTGTTTGTATTTATTTTACATTATATCCACTGACGGCACAAAATTGACTTATGTGGTAGCTCTTTTTAAAGTAGAAAAGTTCCACATGGACTAACAAAACCAGTTTTGCTCGTGGTGAAGATAGACAGGTGACGTGGTGCTATTTTTGTGTCACTGTTGCATCAAAACAAAATAACGAATTATTGCCATGTGTTTCTCCACTGATTTTGTAGTGCAATGTGTATCAACACAGGGGAATAAGAGCAATATCCACCTAGATGCCATTTGTGTGCAAACAACATTTTCCGTTCTTCAGTTCTCACACATGGCCAGACTCAAAGCTGATCTATTTTAATGTCAGTTACCCTTTCTTAGAACAAAACTACATATAGTGAATGTGGGAAGTGGCCAGGACTCTAAATAGGTTGTGCCAATGGAAAGAAACTTATTATGAAATATTAAAAGGAATCTGCCAGACAAAATTATCTGCACAATTTTCCTGTTTCCCCGGAAAACAAATGCCCTTAGGAATTGGTTTAAAGTGCATCCCTTTGGTCTGCAAATCTGTTGTTATGTCTTTACAGAAAGTGTGGAAATTCTGAAAATTATACCAAAGGTTGCCACCCAGTGAGCTGCCTGCTGCTGCCCACAGCAATGAAAATCAACTTTTAAAAACGCAAAATGATTTAAAAATCAGTAGTTTGGGTTTTCATGTCAGAGTCTTAAATACAACACACACACATAGTTTAAAATATGGTTCAGACCACACCTACATCATTGTGCTCAAAGACTGAATACTGCAAAAGCTTTAATGGTCCAGTAATGGTATAGGGAGATGTTTTATACTGAACCAAAGCCATAGCAAACTGTGCTGTAGTGCAGTAACAGCATACAGGATATTCACCAAAGATGCTGACACTGTGTAGAGACAGGTAGACAGATGGATGACAGCCCAAGAAGAGCAAACTTGTTTTGTTCATGGCAGAAGAGAGAGCGGTTCTTTGTTCTTATCTTGGTTAGGGTCAGACTTTGACAACGTTCTGCAGCTTTTGTAGTGCCTTACTCCTTCAGTAACTCAGCTGCAATCCAGGAGAAAAGGAGCATTATTCGAGGCAGGTAAACAGTGTAAAACCTGGCCCTCTGTCGGTAAATGATTTGCAGAAAGGTCTTTTAAAAACAGACTGTGAATGACTGTTTGCTTGCCTTGAGGCAGCAAACAAAGACAACCTTCAATCCCACTATAGCAGTTGGCAAATGTAATCCCAGCCAGCATATTTCAGTTCATTTTAAATACCCTGTTCTAAGTGAAATGGGAATTTCAAGGAACCAAAGTTAAAAGATGGTGGCAAATGAATCTCTCCTACAAAGGCTGAAATGGGGGATTACAAATGAGTGATCCCTTTAGTTAGCCTGCTAAATTGGTGTGCAGGCCTGGAAAAAGAGAACAATGAACACCTCCTGACACCAGGCTGTTTGTCTGGTGAGTATCCCTCAGTGCAAATGTTGGTACTGTGTGAGTACTTTTTGTGTTTCTATAAAGTCCTAATGAGCTCCTTGGGTGAGAGTGAAACCCTTTGCTTTTTCACACTGTGCTCAAGACCCTTAAACTTCATGGGGTCAGGCCTAAAGAAAGGGTAATGGACCATGAGGTCCAGCTTAATAGACCCGATATTAACACAGCAGCAAGAATGTCATCAAATGCAAAGTTTAGGGCAGGCAATGAATGAAGTATTTGTTACACTTAAATAATATACAAAGATTATAACAGAGTAGTAGCACTATATCAATGTCATCACACAGGACTTTGAAAATGCCCTATGTATGAAATAACTTCGCAATGCATCTTTGTATTATGAACACCACAATTTACCTACGTGTCCTAAAAGATTAATTACATTAATGTGTGCTAAATGTCATATCTAGGCAATAATATTTATCAAAACTTCTCATTATTTGATCTTGAAAAACCTACATGTAAGAAAGCCTCTTTAATCTATCAGACCACAGTAAGAGAATATTTGCATATGAGAATCAAAAAGTTTATTCATTCAGTGGCTGAGATTCCAGTACTAGCAGATCAACAATTTTATTAGAAAATGAATGAGATTTTTCACTTTTAGTTTAGCCTTGAAATGCTTATCTGTGCAAATAATGTTTCATCTGACTTCATCTGAAGTTAATTGATAACTCATGCTAAATTATGAACCAATATGGGGTCTGTGCATTCTTGACTGTAGCATTCATTTCAATATGAAACAATGAAGTAGCATGTGCTAAGGAAAGCCCTGATTAAAGCAAATGAATACAGTTATTTAGGAAAACCATATATCAGCAACTCAGCAGCTTATTTAATAATTATTTATCTTCTTTTTCATAGGCTTCCATTTATAAGAACACTATATTTGAAATAGCTCTATGTTAAACTTTATTTGTAGATAAGGAGCTTTTGTTATTGTCTCCACTCTGTATTGTTAGAAGTGAAATGCAGATTATACATAATGATTTGGTGAACTTTCTGATAGTGGATAAACCACATTTCTAAAAAAAACCAAAAAAACATTTTTTTCATTGGGCAGTTTACTTCTCTAGTAATGACTAAGCAAAATACTTTCCAATAATATACTTCAAAGAGAAGCTGTCCTATGTGAAGTGTGTATTGTCCTTTTGAAATAGAGCCTCACACAGATGCTTGAATTAGGAAACAGAAAAATTAAGCAAAACAGATGCTGATAAAGTTAGTAACTGTATTTAATTTTACACAAAATAAATCTTTTGACTTTGAAAAAAAAGGGAATTTCCTGTGTGTGATGCCTGACATTATTCAGACCTTGCATTCATCAGTATATGATTGCAGGTGATGGGGACAAAGAATGCCCCTGACCAGCCTGGGGCCTGCAGAGGGACAGAAAGGCTGGTCTCAGTGAGCAAATGAAAGGAATATAGCAGCATTGCCGACTTTTCTGCCATAGGACAGTTACAAACAGATTACCTAAAACAGGGGGGTTCTTCTTCCCTCTGAGGTTAATTAAAGGTCGATATGTTGATGGAGAACAGGTCCTCTTATGTTGATAGAGAACATGTCCTCTTTTCAGAGTGCCTTTTTCTTCCCACAGAGACTTTGTGTAGAAACTCGTATGATGCTGAGTCTTCCCTGAGATGGCCAGGGAGATGGCAGGAGATGCTGAACTGGTCTGGCTTGGCCCAATATCCAGAGCTGGAAGCAAAACTTTGGTTGTCTCACTGGGGGTCTCAGAGAATTCCCTGTCCAACATGAAAACAGCCCACGACACTTGTGTTTCTAAAGCCAGCTGTTGAGTTTGTCCACATTTCCAGGCCACTCAGGCCTGGTTGACAAGCCAGGCTGTACAATGAAGGAGGAGGCCATGAGAGGCAAAGATTGCTTCACTGACATCTCTGTTGTGACTGCTAGAGAAAGATGGGGAACAAAGGCAATTGCTAAGGTTATTACTGATTGCAATTACTGATTTCACTGCTTGCTGCCTCTCACAGAAGTATTAAGTACT
The DNA here is from genome assembly GCA_013399855.1 of Oxyruncus cristatus. Lineage (NCBI taxonomy): Eukaryota > Metazoa > Chordata > Aves > Passeriformes > Cotingidae > Oxyruncus > Oxyruncus cristatus. Next base: position 2,031,120 of record VXAY01004337.1, read on the forward strand.
CATCCAATTTTGAAAGTTAATGGTACAATGTTTCACTTAATCATTAAAAGATCATAAAACATAATAATCCTTTGAATTTAAATCATTATTCATAAATTATTTTGGCCAAAAAATTTATTCTCTGTGTTTTAAAACTTTTAACTCAATGTTCATGAGTAGGGAAGGAAAGAGCATTGAACTCCACATGTATTCTAACATAATTTCCCAGACTTTGGTGTAGCTCAAAGCTTTACATGGAGAAGCTGTACACCACCATCAGCAAGTTACCTCAAGACCAAGGAAACAAAAGATACAGTCAAGAATGCAATGCAGCTCCAGCACAGGAGTATGTATGTCTGTATTGATTATGAGCTTAAAATTTATCAATATTTAGTGAAATTAAAGTAACATCTTCCCTAACACAGGACTCTGTTCCATTTTGAATTTGACTTGGGCACTTAAAAAACCAGCTTCCTCCATCTGTCAGTGAGGACATACTCAAATATCCAAGACAGTAGGTGCCTTTTTCACCACCGCAATGTGAGCAAAGTGACCAGGAATTATAAGATCAGAAAGAGAACAAAGTGACTTTCAAGTTTATCAGCTGAGGTTACTTCATACCATCCATGATTGGTGAACATATGTTGCAGCCTTGAAAGAAAACAACTACTCTGCAGGATTTTAAGCTTTTTATTGAAAAATTATGAAGCTGGCAATTCAAAGTTGATTAAAATCTGAACCTAAGTATTCTAACTTTAGGAAAACTAACTACAATGAAACAATACAGTTGTTATTCAAACTTAATGAGAATAAAAACAATTTTTGTATAAATAAAATGTTATGAAGTCACAAATTATTTGAGCAGTGGGTGAAATCATCAAGGAAATACTGTATGCTTTAAATCATGAATTTATGTAACACAGACTCAGAGGACTTGAAATCTGCTCTCAGTTCTTGAACAAGTGGTATATGAAGTATTGAATTTTAGTATATATGAATATATGAAATATGCCTCAGCTAAAGAGAAAAGTAGGGGGATTAGGCTTTTCTGGTTTGTGTTTTCCACTGGTTACTCTTAGACAGCTTCCTGATCATCATTAAAGTCTTCTAGATCCCATTTCAGATGTGATTTCAGTTAGGGTTTGAGATGTGACGATTTAATGGGGACCCATGATCTTATTTCTGATGATGTGGCTCACACCACATGTCTCACGAAGTCTGCTGTAAACGATTCAGTAGTTAAGGAAAAAGATAACATCTTCAGATGGCATGGTCTTTGGAGCATGAGGGTTAGAGCTGTAGTCAGCCAATGTCATTGCTCTTTGATAATTCATACCATGCAGTTTACTTTAATCACGATGCTCCTCAGGCTCTCATGGTATGTGACTTCTTGCTGTTCTCATTTGGCCTGAAGACATTGCTGTTTTCCAGAGAAAACCATGTGTGCCACGTTTCCTACATCAATAGGAAAATACAGTCCATAATCAGTGGCACATACTCAATTGGACATCAGCTTAGCAAGCAGCAAACTGGCACTCAAAATATAAAAATCCACTCCAGAAGAAGTGACTGCAGATATTGTTTTGTCTGTCTCCCAGCATCTCTGTGAGTAATGAAAATCTCTCTGAAGGAATAAGAGTAATCTGCACGTGTGTGGGGATGTTTGTAAAATATACAATATATTCTATAAACAACATATTTAGAAAAAATAATAAACCTTGCAAAATACAGGACTTGTAAGTTTATACTTGTACATTTTATTCCAGTCTGTATCTCTCCACCTAGACATGAGGAAGGACTGTGTAATTCCTGAATTATATTCTGATATTTATATTACTACTGTTATTAATAAAATAGTCACTTAGCCAGCTGCTGCTTTATCCTGTATTAAAAAAAAAAAAACCAACACAACAAACCCAATCTATTGTTTTCCTAGTTTTACACTGTTACAAATAAATAAGAGAGAGATAGAAAACTCTGCACAACTCTCCAGATTATGCATTGCTGCATATCTTGGATCTTGAAGTCTCTTTAATTTACACTTTAAGTATTAATTCCAATAATGTATTCAGATTTTAGCTGAAGTATTTCTCGCTGTCAGCAGTCAAAGTACATTAACTGCTCACAGAGCCCAAATAGATCTTATCAGGGGTGATGTATTTTACTTCTGCTGATGGAGAGAATAGAATCAGTATGCAAAAGCACACAACAGTCTAGCATTGTAGGAAGCTTTCCTTTGGAATGATGTAGTGTCTAACACATGTTCTCATATTAATATATTTAGATTAGTAACATATGTCAGTTTGTATTGTCAGACAGCAGAGTACAATCTTTCCTAACAAAGATGACAGAAGGAAAATATAGTGATAACCTGTTACCCTATTACATTCCTTTGCCATGATGGAGCTCAGTAAATGCATTTCCAGGACCAGCTTTCATGCAAGGCTTCCCACTGACACCAATAAACAAGTTGGCTGGCAAACAACCATTCAGGGTTGTGGACAGGTTTCTCACACAACTGCCACCAAAATCCTGGACTGCAGCTTCCAAGTGGAGAAGAATGGGTATAGTCAGGCTAATTCAACTTACTTCAAACTCAGCTCATAATAGTTAAGACTACAAGTAGGTGCAACCCCAAACCAAAAGGCTTGCATCTGTTGAAAGCTATAATTTAAAAACTGAAATCAGCAATACCATTCCTTTCCTGGAAATCTGGAATCTGTTTTTTCATCATGAAAAAAACTCACCATTTCTCAGTATACCAAGGGTAGCAAGAGCTCTGCCCACAAAATGTTTCCAGGAGTATGGATAACCTGAAAAGAAAACTTCCTGTTCAATAGTCAGTGTCCTGGGCTTAGATTGTCTCTCCAGTGTTTTTAAACTAATTGTTTTTTGCTTAGATAGAATAAAAAACAATGACAAAGTGATGAATAAATACTCCAGTTTCAAACCTAGGCATAACCTCAAAACTTTACACTGAAATGGTCAAAGTAATGGATCTTCTCTTCCTAGGCTCAAGATGAAAAGTGTGTAACAATAAATATTTTCCCATCCAGTGAAGTACAAAAAGGTCTCTTACTTCTACACTTGAAGCAGAATCACATCAGTATCATCTGTAGTATGTGTTGTGTTAGAAGTAAGTCTTGCCAGGACTCTGAGAGACAGCATAGCACATATGTGAGCACCACTGACTTTCCTCCTTTTTTTTTTCATAGTCCATGAGACATCATTTCTCTTACAGGTAAAAACAAACATCTGAATTGCTCCTGCATAATGGCTGCATCCAGTCTGAATACCTTTTATTTACAAATGGTTTTGCAGTCTAGTGAGGCAGGTTAAGTACCAGTCTGTCACAGTGAAAACAAAGATAATGCAATTCATATGCCTAAGAGCAGAGAAAAAAAGCTGTAAAATACAAATACTTCAAAGACAGTTCCTTGACTTCAGCATTGCAGAGCATGAGGAGATTACTTCCATGGCAAATAGAAGTAATGGGTCCCCTATGGGACCCCATTTCTTACGTTAATTAAAGTAGCTGCTTCTACTTAAGTATTTGGCAAAGATAACCCCCATTTGGATTATTATTTTCTCAGGAAAAAAATAGTGCCCCTTGCAGACAGAGACAGAGGAAATGTTAAATTGAAAATGTAGTGAACACACAACCTCTAAGTGCCACTCCCAAAACAAAAGTGTGTTAGACAGCATGGTCAGAACTCAGGTTTTGCATTTGAAAGGAAAAGGGTGAGCAAAACCCCTAAATGTTATTGCATAATCCTTGTTCCTTATCTACTCCTAAAGGAAAGCTCCTATAGGAGTTCATCTGCCATTACTTTAACTTGTTGGCTCTCCAAGTTGGAGGTCCTTCCCTCTCTGCAAAATCAAGCTGCATTGAGATCCAGCTGGTGGAAGCTGCTGCTTGTTTGTCTGCTCCTGGAGTTTCCTTCCTGAAGAAGGGGAGATGGGGTCAAGGAAGAAACTTATCAGGCACTGAGAGCAGCTGGACCTGGCCAATGGGGGCTTCACAACTTTGGTTTTCCACCTAGGAGAGGTCCAGACAGACCTCGCTTCAACAGGACAAGATGGGACCTTTTTCTTTGGTGGGATGGATTCAGAGGGTAAGGTTGGGAAAGGGGAAAAGGTAAATCTAAAGAAAAAGTTTCAAGTTGACTGAAATGATCGGGATTTCTCTCTTTATTTTCTCTTTGTTAAATTCAGCCTATTTTTTAATTCTTGGTGTGAGGATCTGCAAGAAAAATGTAGGGAAGCTCCATGACTACACTGCACCAGGGAAGCTTCTCCTTGTTGCAATTTTTCTTGTAGTACGCAGTTGTCAAGAAAGGACCAACACCACCTATTTTGGGGATTAGTTTTCCAGAAGTTTGTTTCTCAGACTCTTGTGCAGTGCACAGGACTGCTGTTCCATGTTCCCCACTCCATGTTGGCTGGGCAAGCCTAGATTTTCAGTACTACAAGATCATTTCTGCAAATGAAGGCTTTTCTTTCCTTTGAAAAATCATCTATTAGGCACTGAAATAAGTAACTAGGAGGCAAAATCTGACCAGCCCTTGTGTATTTTCTTGTGTATTCATCCTTTGCATTTTTAAAAATACCAAAGCATTCTTATTTAGCATAAATTATAAGTTAAATCCTGTTTACTAAAGAAATTTACATACAGGGGAAATAAATTAGTATGTTCAAATACAGAGTACATTAACCATACAATATGGTTTCCTCTTTACATTGTGTGCGGTCAAATTTACATCAAAATGCCAACAGATTCCTGATATTTTTAATTGTTTAAAGGCCTCCAGAGGTTTAAAGCAATAATTAAATGCACTTTTATTTTCCTAGAGACATGTCACCTAACCTGCGCTGATTAACTGCGCTGATTAAGCCTATTTTTTTATCTTTTTCTCTCTTCTTTTTTCCTTTTCTTTTTCCTTTTTTCTTTCTTTTTTCTTTTTCCTTTTTTTTAATTTTTATTTTTTCTTATTCCTTTTTACTCTTTTCCTTTTTCCTTTTTTCTTTTTTCCTTTTACCTTTTTCCTTATTTATTTTTTAAATTTTTTTTCCCCCTTTTCTCTCTTCTCCTTTCTCTCTCTTCTCTCTCTTTTCTTTTTCTCTCCTTTTCTTTTTCCTTTTCCCGTTATTTTTCCCACCCTCGGTAACTGCCGGCGCTTCTTTGCTGACCGCAGTGAGGACGGGCGGACTCGGGGGCGCCGTGGACGGGCGGTCCATGAGATCATGCTGCCACCAGGAGGCTGACTGGCTTCCTCCTTCCCGGTTTTCACTCTAGCGGAGTCGCCTTCTGCTTCAAAGGTGGCTGTAAACAACCCGCCACGTCTGTGACAAAGCTCGTGGGTCTATAAATAGCAACGAGGGAGAACTAATGAGCTACCCCAGGGCTCCATATAAGTTATGGTTAAAAGTGACTTTAGTTAAGTGGCTGTTAGTGCCTGCACTCGGTATGCATGAGTGAATGTGTGTTTAATTGCACTAGCATGACTGCCACATGCTGCGAACTACAGCAGTGGAAATCGCTCCGTTCTGGCGGTGACTCTTTCAACACAGTCAGGAAAACAAAGTGCCCAGGTGAAATAACTGTGCACTCTTTCATATAAGATCATGACAATGTGATAACATTATCCTACCAGTAAAACACTATATTTGTATTAAGATTTTTTTTTTTCAGTTACTTTCAGTAGTAATTTAAGTCTATTTCTAGATTAGAGACATAGATATTGGGTAGATGTAAGTCTCCAAGTGCAATTTGAGTCACTGGAGCTACCTCAGTATGTGTCATTTGCAGAGCTTTCTCTAAGAATTCCTCTGTAGAAGATGCTTGTGCTACAGCTACATGCTGCTCTCACAGTCTCTGATAATTTATTTGATGTTATCTATGGGAAAAATTAAACATTAATAAAAATTTTATCCAAAGATACTTAGAAGTTTTGCGTTTTTTCTAGAGAAACTAACTATCCAATCCGGAACTATTCAGCTAACCTTTTCCATAAAGATCAATTTTTATAGACAGATACAAGCAGCCTTTAAACAAAACACACTTGTCTTTACCAATCTGTGAGCCTGGATTCCTTCCATCACTGTTCCCTGGTTTATCAGTGATTTGGCCTGTGATCTTCAGGGTTTCTTAGTCTCGCTGCATCTTGCGATGCTTAGATCAAGATCAACTAAATAGCTGTAATGAATTATTAACCTCTGTGGGACTGGAAAGGAGTTCTGAAGCATAATGGCCTTCCCCTCCAGCTGAAATGCCTGATGGCACCTCTTCTTGCTGGCTAATGCAATAATATATGTTGAGGTTTTCTAGTAACAGCTTCTCTCCAACAGTGGTGAGTGACATTATAGAGGTGAAACAGCTTACAAATGCCACCTTCACACATGCCATCTCAGTACCATCCCTACACATACCTTTTTATAGATATTAATGAAGGCTATTTATTGCAACAATTTGCAACAATTGAAAATTGCCACAATTTTCACCTGCTTCCATGAAAAGCAAACCCAAGTATTGACTGGGGAAAGGGCTCATCTGTAGTTCTGATTAGGAATACAGAATCTTAAAACACTCAAATATCCATAACACTAGGTTAGACACTTGACTGCTTCACTGAATGTCGAGACTCCAATGTGGCAGCGGGAAAAGCAGGCAAAGCTGAAGGGTCCCAAGGACCCGAAAGCATCCAGAAGACATGGTCTGCCTGTGCACATAGCCCTGGTTTCCTGCACCATGCCCAAAAGTCAGATGGAGCCCAGCAGTTTGGCTTACTTGATGGGCACCTCTCCTGAATCTGGAAGAGGCAACTTCTCGATGTCCAGATATTCGAAGTCCATAACATTTGTATCTATATCAAAATGTAAATAGAAATACTAAACTTCAAGGGACACTCTATTTTCTTTAAAACAATTACCTATTTTCAGATTTTATTAGCTCCTAATAGGCGGTCTTGTTTTCTTTTGTGTTGGTGGTATATATTCTGAGATTATTTCCTTTACTAAACTGTTCTATTCACAAGAGGTAGCAACTCTCCTTCGAATTTGTGAGAGCATTGTGTCATTGGCCATAACTAAAGCAGCCAGAACCATCTGGTTATTCATTCTTAATGAAAGCATATGCTTTAAAATTATAAGTTTGCTTTATTTTCTGTCTGTTGGTGTCAGCACCCTCTTCTGATATTCTGCACTTCAAAAATGATGAACACATTTTAAATACTAAGCCTATCCTGGATTTTCAGAGCTGTGTGCAACTACAGAAAGTTTCAAAGAGCTCTAGGAAATGGAAATTCACTGAAGAACTAGACCCACAAGGCTCAGGCGAACGAATGTACAAACAAACATCACAGGAGCTGCTGGTCTGTGCTTCCAGGCTTGATCTTTTTACCTACTTCAACTATAATACAGTTTCCCTTAGTGACTCTGCACAAATCTCTGAAGGCTTTCTGCTTCAACCACCCTTTGCTTTCTTATACATCATGGTGCAGGGAGTCTCTCTGACCATTTGAGTCAAAAGGATGCTCCATGGATGCTGGCCTTTTGACTACACCAGAAAGGAAGACTTTTCTCATCTGACAAAGCTAAGAGGAAGCTTTGCAGTTTATGTACAAAGAAGCATTCCTCAAGGAAGCCCAAGGTACTGTACAGCCAAGAAACCCACCAAAGAAGGAGAACCTAATGCTCAGACTCAGACTTACTGGCTGGCCTTCCATGATGCTTCCATGACCCACTATAGGTCCTTATGGGACCAGAAAGAAACTCTATTCCAGGTGTTCAAGGCTTCAAGTGCTACTCAAAGCCATTTAGTCTGCAAACAGCATTAGTCTTTCCAATAAGGGTCAGAGGGAGGTTCCTCCAGACTGATTGATGTAGGAGCTCCTTGGTGAGACACGCTGCTCCTGCTGGCTGGGCAAAGCTCTTGTCCATGGAGAGGTGCTACCACTGCCCATTTTGTCTCTTCTAACTCCATGTAAAAGCAGGAAGGAGACGTGGAGACACTTTAGTTGAGGTATGAAACAAGCACAGCCTATAAGGATATCTGTTGCTCTTGTTACTGTTATTCCTAGCATGGTACATTTTGTTTTACATGAAATTATGGCAAGATTCTGGGGAGAGATGCTTTCCTTTTTGGATATGAACTGCTATTTAGTGTTTGTAGCCTTAATGGAAGTTTCCTTCAGGAAGAAAAACTGATAGTAAAGTTAGATATTTTTCTGACTTTTGTCCCTTTTATGTACGAAGACTAAAACCAAAGTTATCAAAAAAGGACAAACACCTTATTCTCAGTTTTAAAATCCTTTCAGCAGAGCTGTCATGTGAAGACATCTCTGGCTATTGACTTTATAGGAGACCACATGCCTAGTACTTGCTGTGATTATTTCCTTGCTTTTCTGATGTTTCTGCATGAGCCTATGACAGTTTTGCTGCTTCTCTTCACATCTACCTTCATCAAACAGTGTCCACACATCTGCATTTGTATTCAGCCCAAAGAAAACTTTTTTTATCAGGGATCCTTACAATGGTGTATACTGCTCTGATCTTGGCAGTGCCTCTTTTGTTTCAGTGGTCTAATTCCATGAAGGAGCTTCACTGTTTCTTATATTTTGTTCTGAATTAAAGACAGCTGTTATGACCAACAGCTGCAAGATTTTGTCCAAGCCTTAACATAATGCACCCTAACCCTCACTGAAACCATCTTTCAGAATGAAATTCTGACTTTGAGATTTGACCTTTACAAACGTCTGAGATGCCTAGAAAAAACTTTTTGCATTAATTGGATATATCAAAGGTTAAAGTTCAGACAACAGAGTCAGAAATGTTGTTCTTCAACTGAAAGAACTAGAAAACCAGACCAAAATACTGTGTCATGTTACTGCAAGGCAGGCATTGCAGTCAGTCTGGAAATTGCAGACATAAAGCTGTGGGTAGTTCAGCATCTCAGTTTGTCCCTCTCATGACCACAGGAGACTCTTGTCTTATACTGGGCTCCTTCCTCCTTTAACCAGCCCATCAGCACATTAGACTCAGCTCATATCCAGGTGGGCCTGGTTGTAATTTTAAAGAGCAATGCTGTTTGATGTCCCTTGCATCTCATCTATACACTTGAATGTCTCTTGCATCATTGTTCCTTTTCCCTGGAAGGCCACATCAGGAGGATGATCCTCAGCAATACCTGGGAAAAAGTATGTTTAGGACCATCTATGGGCCCAGGAGAGTTGTGTGCCTAAGGGCAGAAGCACCACAAACATGTGAAGGACAATTTCCAGGGCCCTCGGTACAGAGACATGAATGGAAGGAATGAAAGGGACCACATTTCCCTCACACCAGCATAGAGGTGAGCCCCACCAAGGGCTGCCCCCTTCTCTGCCCCTGCTAACAGAGAAATGGGTGGATTCACATGTTCCTGAGGAATGGGGTGGGAAGGCTTAAAATCCTCATCTCTGCCCTGAAATATTGGAGCTCTCTTTGCAGACTAGATTAATGTGGTGTTGTCTTTCTGACTTGTACTTTGTGACATCCTCTGTCACAAACCAAGCCCAAAAAGTGAGATGGACTAAAGATTGGGGGATGGAGGGTGCTGCTGCTGCTGCTGGTGTCAGGAGGAGCTTCTTGATGCAAATGCAAAGGGTAGGTCATTGCCAAGGCAGCCCACTGCTGGTCCGTGTGCCTGGCTAAAATACCATGTCCTCCTTGTCCTCCTTCTCTCATGCATACCCTTGTGTTAAAAAGGTCTCACCAGCCATTAAAACAGAAACACTTGTTGTCAAACCTGAGAGAAGTTAAGAGCAGTGCATCCAGAGGTAGCTGCAGCATGTGTACGTTGTTCTTAAGACCTGCAGGTCACGTTTGAAAGGAGAAAAATCAGTGGGCAGAGGCAACCAAGCAAGACATTTATATTCAGTGTCTGAGAGTAAAACTACATACGATATATTCTGTGGCATTTCAGAGGTAGAGATCCATCACCCACAGAAATGATATGGGAAATTATTTCGTGGAAGTTTCATTTTCTGTTGTAAATTTTGTAAATATTGCATGGATAGTATAAACTTGTTTGTATTACACATGCACAAAGGCTGCTGTTGAAAAAAACCTCAGAAGTCATAAGGTCAGGGATCTCCAAGTTAGAAATGGGTTCTGGAACTTACATTTTGACACTAACTGCAGTTACATTACAAAATGCTATTTTTACCCCAAGACCTTTGCATCACCCATGAGGCAGAATGTGGGACCCACTCAGAGAAGAAGCCATTCAGTTTTTTGCCTTAGCCACAACATCCTGAATCTGCTGTGGTCCATGTGCAGGGCTGTGTTCAACTGGTCTTCTAGGGCTTTTTTTTTTCAACTAGGGCTTTGGTCTGAGACTCCTCCTCTGAAAGGACTCTATCACGAGCACTTGTTCATAAGGCTTCCCTTGGCAGGGCTCTAATATTACTTTAATTTAGCTAGCTAAGGCTTCATTGCTGAGAACACTAGGTGTTAGGTAGACCTTTTTGTCCACATAATAATTACATGTAATTATGTTATTGTTGTTGTTACTGTTGTTGGTTTTTTCCATAGGACTTGTGGGAAAAGAGTAACATTATGCTGTTTTATGGAACATAAACTAAGGTACATACACTGTGTAAACCCAGTAAGAATGTGCAAAGAGACAGCACTTGGCATTTCCTAAATTTTTCTCAATTAATATCACAGCTATTTCATGTTGTTTAATTAATTTTAATGTCATTTCAGAAAGAGTGACAAATAAAATAGTTTGACATGCCACATTCCTACAGCCAAGCTAAGTTGCTTCTGCTAAAATATCTACACCAGAAAATAATGGATTATTGAAAACAATTTTATCAGAAATCAACAAAATTAATTTATTCATGTCCAATTAAGGGAGAAGGGTTAAGAGAAAGTGATGTTTGTAGTTTAGGCATGGATAATTAGAAGGAAGGTAATTAATCTCCTAGCAAAACCTAAATAAAAATTAGTGAGCCAGGCCTAATATTAGACTTTGCTTGAATAGTTGATATACAGGGCAATTGGAGTGTATGGCCAACAGCAAAAGAAAACACTAAAAGTTAACATAGCCTCTTGGCAGGCCTTGAGATGTAGTGAAGGGTCCAATTCTAATTGCACTCTGCCCAGGGTGAGATGAAAATTATGCTGCAGTATTCACTGTATCTGTTTAGAAACTGAACATCATAATTGATGCAATACAAAAACATGGTGGTGAAATTGCAAATAAGTAGGTATTGAAGGTGCAAATACATGTTGCTAAAGAGAATTTCAAGTTCATTTAAGCAAAGTTGATTTTCTTCTCGCCTGTTAGCAGTAAAGGGCTGTAACTCTATCCATGACTCTGTAGGGAATGCAGAAAATGGATCAACGCAGAAGTGATCTCTTCACTTGAGTGGTGGTTACTGAAAACTGTCAGCTGCTTTCAGGGATATCAAGGTTGGCAATACAAATATGATAAAAGCATCCCAGGTGTTCTGAGGGGATATCATGTGGTATGGAACCGACTGATCAGTAGCTTCCACAAATGCGTTTCTGTGGTTAACGTGATTAAATGGGTTATCCAGTATGGACAAAGTCTGTCCCAAACAACCTGAATTTGCTGAACTGATTCTCTTTGAACTGGTTTTGAAAGGGCCACAGCAATCATCTAATTTAGTTTCTGCATACTTCAGTATAATGTGGAAAATAATACGCAGGGCATCTTGGCTTAGAGAGAAAGAGCAACGATTCAAAAATCTATCATGTTTATGTCTCTCCTGGACTGGCTGGCTGGCATCTAGTCAGCTCAGAGTGGCAAAATCAGCTCAAATCTGTTCAAACCCTTCTGTGCATTGGCAGTGATCTGTCATATCCCCACAGTGAAACATCAAATTTAACAGAAAATATTCTCAGGGTAATTGACATTGGATTTTCCTTATTTCCTGTTCCTCTAATAATTTTCCTTTTGAATGGAAAGTTAGGAAAGTAAGAATGAAGAAACAGGAGCTGTTTGTCTCAGACTTGATGTCTCAGACACAAGTTTGAGAATGGTCACATCTGTAAATGGGAAGAAAGATTTCTTGCTTTGAAACATTAATTTCCCAAAGCAACAAGCAGAGTTGCTGCTCACAAAACAGTCACCATGGCTTCAAATTGCAGATCTGGAAAACTGCTACAAAGTCTTCTGGTACTTTGCAGGAACACAGTATGGACTTGATCACTTTGTGATCTACCAGTTCATCATCATTCTGGACCCTGTGATTAGGTATCTTGTTTCTCTAAGAAACCAGATGGGTGTAGCGCCTTTCAGACAGAAACTAGCTTTGAGATGGAAAGGGAATTGTGACAACCTTTACCTGGAAAAGTTTAAGCCATGGGAGAGCATTAAGTATTTGCTCTGCTTCCCCTGGCCTGAATACAGTTCCTGATGTGAGGATGTTTCTGCTGCAGCCTATGGTGGTCACAATGGAGAGGAGTCTTAACACACCAGCATGAGGAACATTTCTGCTTTTCCTTAGAGGAAGTCAACAAGTTCCTGCTCTGAGTTTTTAGTCTTTGATCCTACTGTGCTTGACCCAACTAGCTGGTTTCACGAACATGGGAGTCTGGAAAAATCCTCATGCTATTTCTTTCACTTGTTTCCACAACCAGCCATGGGCCATTTCTGAGTACAAGTGTGACTGGCACAGTCACACCTTTCGATTGACCAGTTTTCACCTCAACCATCAGGTGAATGCTTTCAAAGGCTTTTATTTCTTACTTGTGTGATTTTGTGTGGCTGCATTTGGGGGAGAACAAGGTTCTGTTTTATTCTTCTTTATCACACTCTTGAGTTTCTCTGGATAATAAGTCAGAGGTGAATTGTTTGCAAGATGTGATTTCACAGCTCGGTTGCGAGCACCCTCATGTAAAGCCACATTCTGCCTTTCTTTATACTCTGCAGCTCCAGTGGTTTCACTGGGGATTTGATAGAGGAAATAAGGTCAGGATGCAGCTCTTTGAGTCCAATCCCACTGAATTTACTCTGGCAAAAAAAGCTTGTGGACTTCCTCCTCCTAATACCCCATGCAATGGAAGGAAACATATGCTCCTCCAAGTGACCATGGAAACTGGTGCCTGGGTTTCCAAGGTGATTTTCTGGCAAGTGGCCGAAGGAGGAAGCAGTAACAAAACAGGATCCCAGGCAGCAGAAAGCATACACATTCCTGGCGATGCAGCAGCCTGCACTGAGGAGGCCAAAGCTACACAGACAAATAGCAAACTCCTCATTTTAAAATCACTGTAGGTGTCAAACACCTGGCAAAGGACGGGTAACTTGGTCTGTGTGGTCCCAGCTTCCTCAAACATCCATCTATCTATTTCCTTTCCTGCTTCTATCTGGTGAATGAGATTGGTCTTACCTAACTAAGGGTCTTAAGGCCCATCTTAAGGCTCATATGAGCTCACTTTCAAGACAAAATAAAAAACCACAATGATACAAGAAGAGAAAAAAAGAAGTTGCATAAAACTGACTCATACCTTGAGGTTAGGAAATTCTCACACTCTGTGGGTGTATATATATGTATTTAATGCTTCATAGTAGTAAATAAGAGTGGTTTTCTATCTTGCATTTTGCAAGACATGGAAGATATGTGAAGAAAGCTCTATTTCTCTTCCAAGTGCAATAAAAAGACTTTACAGAGCACATCGGTATTCCCCCTGGGGCTCCAAATTGGCTACAGCAGAGCCCCTCCTTCACACCTTCCAGAAGGACCAAAACTATCCTATCTGCCTGTCAGTGCAATTCCTTCTTGGAGCAAATTTGAAATGCAGTGAAGCGCAACATGGCACAACAGAGTGGAGGAGGAGGAAGGACTGGTGACAAGATCATTTCCTTTTGTAGCATAGAGGAAGAGGAATTGATACAGTCAGACGTATGTGCTCCTCTAACTCCTGTGCAAGCATTAAAGCCTGTCACAGAATGCTCTCACCTCATCAGTTATGAAGTCTACGAATGTACATCTGTTATATGAGCACAAGCCAGTACAGACATAGCATCTAACAGTGGAAAAACCGAGCAACAGGAATGTAACTGAAGATTAGATGAAATCAAGGCTATCCGTAGCAGAAGAGCTACCCATCCTGATAGAAGTCTGATTGGGATATAGAAGAAAGCCATTTCCTTTCTGCTGGAAGAGAAGGAGCCAAAGGAGTTTGAATTTTCTCTCTACCTGTAGGGAGGAACTGCTGAGTACCCAAATCACAAACATGAGTCAAACTGTTGTTAAGTGTTTTCCTGTGTTTTCTGTTCATGCTTTCAGCTATAAGTAAAGCCTTATGAAGCTTGATTGCCAGTTTTTCATTAGTGCCAGAAGGTCCTGCTCTATCCCTGCAGGATACAGTTATTGACAAGTTATTTGAAGATTGTTTCATGGCCACAGGATAGAACCAAATTATTGAAGTATTTTGACATTGTCACTTACTAATTATGGTATTTATTACAGAATTCCTCTTCCTTTCTCTCTCTTCAACTTTTAATAGAAAATCTGTGCTTGCAAGTGGTGGGGTAGATGGACAACAGCAGTCACTGAGAGCACTTTGCTTACCACACAGAGCTTCACTGAAAGCACACAGAGGAAGCACTTGCTTATCCCACTGGAATTACAGATAAACACTGGCTGAGGTGTGGGATGCATCGGCCACCACAATAAGGGGAGATGGTGACAATGAGGGGAGGGGATGAGTTAGTGCCAAGACAACCCTTATAATTGAAACTCCCATATGCATATTTTTCACAACATAAGTGTGGGTTTTTACTCAAAAAATATCTATCCTACTGATAATGGATAAGTAAGTTTGCTACACATGTTGCTAAGTGTGCTCACAGGGTGGTACTTTCTCAGTTACTCAGGGGAAATTGTCTTATGTAAACCAGCATGGAAAGGGAAGGGTTAATAACTTATTTCTATTTTAAAATAAAATATGGCTTCTGTGAGCAAATTTCTTGAAACATTTTCTTTTTTTTATGTGTGTTTTTGTGGCAGCTGCAGAAAAAAATGTAGTATTACCACAATATTATGGTGCTCTTCAACTTCTCCAGCAATTTATATGACCTTGTGTTCCAAAATTCACCAAAAATTTTATCTTTCCAGGACATACAGCTCCTATTTGAAATGAGACAACTGTTAAAGATTTCATTGAAAGAAGTATTATTTGTAGTCTGAACACTCAATTATAAGACATGGTTGTGTTTGTTCCTCTCCTTTACTTTCCCAACCAGTCTGTACCTGCACTTGGACACAAGAATGCCGCACAACATTTTTCAATTTAGTTTAAAAATTTCAGTGGGGTTCAGGTCAGTAGTAAATGTAGCTCTTTGCATCTTTTCAGGGCACTAAGACAAAACCTGTTTGCTGTCCTACAAGTGTGGGACATACCTTCCCCAGCAGTTAAACGTGATGCCCAGATAGCACAGCTAATTCAGAGCAGATGAGTGTATCCCCATGCGAAGGGCAGCAACACGCAGAGGTACCAGTCACATTAGTCATCTACCATACATGAGCCAATAATCCCATGTGGGTGACTTTGCCTTCCCCACCACCTATCTGCAATAATGCTGTAGTCTGCTGTGCACTTGCAGGGTGAGGAAGGATGACTGAGAACATGCTCTCTCTTAAAAAATGAGTAAGATTTTCTACAGTCATTTCCTGTGACTCAGGGATATCCAGACAGATATGGGAATGGTTTTTTTTGCAAGTACAGTTAGAATATCATAAAACTGTTATACTACACTGCAAAGAAGATGATTGTATGTAATTGTTCATAATCTGCCTTTTTGAAAAATCTCATTATCTCCCTGAAGTTTAAATATTCGGAACTATTTGAGTTCAGATATTTGTGTTAGAAAAATAGAAGTATTTGAACTCTGAGCCTATTATTCTAAGATACACATTGGCTATGTATATACCTTTCCTAAGAATTAAAAGCTTTGTCTTAGACAGGTTAGAAATATCAGGCAAAAAGTTTGCCATCTAATTACCATGTCTGCTACCCATACTAAGGACAGCTGGAGAAAGAGGGTAAAATGAACACATAAGTAGGAGCCAGCAGAAGACTTGGCAGCCCTTATGAGCCTTCTGCATTGAGTAATTACACATGCCACTGGTCTGAGATCAATTATTTTATCTTCTTTTATACACTGTAGCTCACATTTTCTTGGTAATTGTTATTACCAACTCACTTCAATAGAGGGCAAAAGAGACTGGAGTTGTCATCTCAGACTAGAGGTTGAATGCAAGAGTGAGAATTAAGAAATCTGTGAGGATTACGTGCAATTGGAAACATAACCAAGGTAAAAGAAAAATACTGGAGCTGTACTGAATTTGGGTAATTTAAATTTCCCTTAATGCTTCCCTGCTCTCACTATCTGTGAATCATACTAAAATAAACACAAGAGCTTGTTGAAACAAAATGATCTCAAAACTCTTCACAGTCATCTTTCTCCAGATTTGAACAGATTGCAAGCACTAACTTAACAGTACCAGGAAAAATATACGGTGTGGTTGGACTGGAATTAGATTCTCTTACATTTTCTTTCATTGACTTTTAATGCAGTAGGTTTCTGAATAATTTGGTGCACTTAAGGGAATTTCTTGTGGGGAATGACCATTTTATTTGTTTTTATCTTCCCTCTGATTTTATGCCTCTATTAGAGCAGGGGCTTTGCATTTCAAATGGTCTTTTTTCTGTTACTGAGTTTCAAACATTTTCAGTAATGGTGTAAAATTCACCTGCTTTCAGACATGAAGGCACAATATCCAGCAGTTATTAAAATTACCACACAGTAATACTTGTCTCCTGCTATTCTTCCCAAATTTTGCTGATATAATTTGCTGTAGTAGCCTTAATACAGTATCTTTCAATAATTGATAGCTTTCCCACAAAATTCTTTCCTTCGAAGACTTTTTTTAGTACACTTGACTTACCAGTCCTCCAAATTTGCTGTCTGCTTTCTAGATGCTCATGGTCTTTATTCTGCCAAGCCTGTGGTTTATGCCGTATGAATTTTGTCCTCCTGAAGTTTGCAAGCACCAAGAAAGACAACAATTGTATTCAAAATTATCTTGACAAATGAGAAAGAACTGATCAAATGAGGAAATATAATAAAAACAAGGGGAAAAATTGTCCCCTTAGGAGCAGAAATTCAGTAAAAATAAAAAATTGAAAACTTCCTGACAACGAACTCAATTGCAGAAATTAATCTAAGACTTATTGCATAGTGCAATAGAAATATGAGTTGACAACTGTGGCAAAAAAACCCAAATAAATTGTTGCTCTGGGACATGTGAGAAGGAAAATCACATCCAAAATGGTACAGCAATACTATTCACTGTGGATGAGTTCTTACCTGGAATACAGCATTTGTTGTTGTGCACAGAACTGTTTGCCATGTTAAGCACAGGAGGCGTGCACTCCACTTAAATCTGACCACAGATTGCCTTTCAGCGGAAGACTTTACTCTCTAACAAGAGGAAGATGGGAAGAAGGTGACAGCACATTACATACACCATCTCTTTCCTTTTTAGCCCATCTGTAACACTGACTATGGCCTCAAGGAACTCAGACCAGACTTGTCTAAAATTTATGGAGGTTCAGAATAAGCAGACGTCTGATGCACGAGAATCATGTCATAGTGATTTTTGGTTCTTGGATGTAAAACAGCTGTCCAAAAATTAGTTTGGCATTGCTCAACAGATATGATGAGGACCTGATACCTGTCATCCCTTCACAGAATCACAGAATGGTTGAGATTGGAAGGGACGTCTGGCGGTCATCTTGTCCATGTTCCCTGCTAAAGCATGATCGCTAGTACTGTGTCCAGGTGACTTTTGAGTATCTCCAAGGATGGAGATTCCATGGCCCCCTTGTCCCCTGTGTTATACACAAGTCACCCTGCCCAGACCACCTGAATATTTACATGTTGGTTTTGTAAGTATGTGGATGTCGGAGCCTAAGTCGATGCAATCACTGAGAAAAGGACTGTAAGTGTGTAAAGCCAATGTACTGAAGAGATTTTGTAAAACAATATCACCTTCTCCTTCCACAGAGCCTCACACTGCATTTTTAACACTAATTTGCTATGAGGGAGAAAAGCACAGACAGTGATACGTGCTGGAAGGATGAAAGACCTGGGTTTGTGTAATCCAGATGAGAAAAGCTTCAGAGGCATTAAGGTAATGGTTTTCCACATGTAATATGTCACTATTAAGAGAACAACCACCAGCTGTTCTCATGGATGCTGGGAGAAGGACAAGAAGAAAACAGCTTCAAATGCTGCAAAATTATTTCGGCTCTGTATTGACAGGATTGAAACTCTGGCAAGAGCTTACCTGGGGACCTCGTGGGTTCCCCACCACAGAATGTTAAGTACATGATGGGCAAATATTTGTCACCAATGTCTGGATATGTTCAAACCTGCATTACTGATGGGGGTTGGACCAGACCAGTGGCTGATGCTCAGTGCCAGATTCTTTGTCCAAGGCCCTGTGACTCAGAGTCCCTGGTGCCAGCCCAGATCCACATCAGTTAAAGACTTGGTGCCTGCACCAGAGTTTTGTCACCACTGGACTAAAAAATCTCTTTTACTCTCTTCCTGATCTATATTGTTATGGTTGCTATGAAACCCTTACCCATGGAAGCAATTTTTTCCACTGGCTCCATGGACTGGCTCTGTTTCTCACTACCAGGAATGTTAAAACAATTTCATTTCTTCAGGAAAATTGAATACAGCCATGCTTGAGCAGGGTTGGGGGTTAGTTGGTTACCCTAACTTTTTCATTTCAGTTGGCTTTTGAAAAACTCGGCTAGGTGTTACACAACTGCAATTCTTTGAGTGGCTCTTTTGCTATTATCCATCTGACAATGAGATGGCAGCAGGGTGGTGCTGTTGCATTTTCCTCTTCATTTACTTCTTTTTTTTTTTCCTAATCTGTTTTTCAGGAGTAACAAAACTGAGCTCCTGAAGCTTTGGTGCTTTACCAACAGTACACACGGAAATCTTTGCACCTGGTACAAAGTTAAAAAACAGATAGCTATTCATTTTCAAACAGTTTTATGGGAATTTTAGACACAGTATTCCCATTGGTTTTTAAGGTCACTGTGAAACCCCACTCTGAAGTAATCTACGAAACTGAACATTCAGGTACTGAATAAAGCCTACAAAACCTTTATGTTCCTTAAATGCTCGGAGAAATCTTACAGTAAGATCAGGACTGAAGAGGTAAATCCTCTACCTGTATTTCTAGTAGGATCAAGCAAAAAAAAAAAAAAATCAACATTTTGTTTATAGCCTGGTTTTGAGGTGCTTTTTTTGCACTTTACCATTATTTGATTACATTTTCATTCATTAAATGTGAAAATGGGAAGTATGTAACCAAGGTAACAATTATGTCCCTGGTGAGTATCTCAGAACACAAATCTCACGTCACAGTCCTAAGCCAAGCTGTACCCTGTCTGTAGCAATCCCTGCCCTCCTCCCATCATTTATGAAATAAGATCTCACCAGCCAGGACCACATTTTGGGGAGGACCTGCAAGGAAGGAGGGCAACTGAATATTACACAATACAGGTATCTAAAGATCTTGCTGCAGCTGTGTGCTGGGCGCGTCGAAACCATGAAGTGTGTACAAATGAATCATCTTGGAGTAAACACTCCTGGCTAGGAGCTGCACAATTCACTCTCTCCCCGTGACCTCACTGAGTGTGAAACCTGACAAGGGATCATGACAGTGAGTAAGGCATGTGCTTAGATGGTCAGAGATAGACTGGCTGCATCACAGGGCAGCACACCTAACTTAGGACATAAGAAAACACATTTTGCTATGCATCATTACCCCATACTGGGTATCTCCCCATCATATGACCCTCCTTCTCTTGTTCATCTCTGTGAGATTTTCTTTATCTGAGTGAGAAAAACACACAGTGTCAGATGCTGCAAATAACACTAATATTAGTGCTGGCATCAATAGGGGCAAGAGCAGTAGCTTCTGTTCTGGTGGTTTCACTCACGCCCCTTCTGTCTTTAGGCAATCAATGAGAAAAGGTCTTTGATGGGCAGAGCTGCTTCAAAACTTCCCAATTAAATTTCTCAACTCATTTTTTTTGCTGAAAGTACTTGCACTTACTTACTGTAGTGCCAGGCCCTGCTATGACCCTAACTCACAGCTGACTGACAACAGATTAGCAAGTGACAACTATATTAGCAAGTGACGAACTTATCTGACAAATGGCTTTTTGTCCAGTTTCTTGTTTGTACACTTTAAACATCCTGGGTCCTGTGGGTCATTTCGGTATTAACAATAGATTAGAGAGTGAGAATAGATTGCTTATAGGGTTTTTACTTCTTTATGCAGACAAAAAAACCCAAGCCATGGCTCCCCCATTTCTTGAATCCATTTTTCCAGTCTTATTTCCATTTGCATTTCTTCCCACTATACAGCCTCAGTCCAGTTCCTCTCTGGGCACTCTTCTAGATATCTTGCAGTTTTAGGAACCCCTCCAGTTCCCCCCTGGAACCAATACATGTAAGTAAATGACTATATTGCTGAGCACTCAAATCCGTTTTTCTGAGTACTTCTGCCTCCACAGCATTCCTGCATAGTGACAATTCTGCATTCCCTGTGTTGCAAAATTCTCCCAGGTTGTGTCTGGAGGTGAAGATGGAGATGAGGATAATCTCTTACTTGTGAAACAGTCAACAAGAAGTTGAATATATCAGTAGAGCTCTAGAGACGGGCTTTTTATTCAGTCCTTGAGCATTCCCCCTCCAATTTCCGTTTCTTTTTCCAAATAACTCTGCCAATACTTACTGCTT
>VXAY01004337.1:2052219-2088721 GCA_013399855.1 Oxyruncus cristatus
CCCGGCCCCGCTGCCGCTCCGCCTCCGGGGCAGGCAGGGCTCGGGACGGGCTCGCCTCCCCGGCGGCGGGGGAGCGGGGGAGGGGGGAGCAACTTCGGGAAGATGAATGTGAAGAACCAAGATATACTACTGGATTTGGAGGGGGAGGAGGAGGAGGAGGAAGATGATGATGATGATGGGGAGATCGGTGAGTAGGGAGCTGGGGCGGGGTGGGTCCCCGCGGGACAGCGGATTCACCCGGTAGCTCGGCGGAGGCTACAGCCCGGGAGGTCCCTGGTGCTGCCGGCGTCGCGCCGGGGCTGTGGCCGCCGGGGGCCGGAGGGACCGGCAGGCAGGGCGCCCGCACTGCCTCTCACCTCCTTCTGCTACAACTACTGATGGTTTTCCCGTGTAAAATATGGGATGTCGTTGTCCGTGCTGGCGATGTGTGCCAGGTGTGGCTGCCTCACGGAGCGGCGTGGTGATGGTCCTGCTTCCATAGCATCGGCAAGGCTCAGTAGGCGGAGAAGCACCGAAAACTTTACTTGTTCCTCTCCCTCTCCCGGGAGGGAAACGCGTGAGAGGGGACGGAAGCAGCGCTTTGAAGGTGCGATGTTGAAGGTCTTTGATGTAGTAGGGGTCTCCCATCACAGGCACAACCCGTGCCCCTGTGCCTTGGTCCTTGGGAAAATGCGAAGTATTTGATCGCCTCTGCACGCTCCGGTGAGTCCCGTTTTTCCCCGTGCTGCCTGACTGGTGTGCCTTAGCTTGATAGCCGAGCAGAAGAGGAGGATAATCATAGAATGGTTTTGGCTAGACTGACCTTGAAAATCACCTAGTTCCAACCCCCCTACCAAGGAGAGAGACACCTTCCACTAGATCAAGTTGCTCAGAGCCCCATCCAACCTGGCCTTGAACACTTCCACGAATGAGGCATCCACAACTTCTCTGGGCAACCCGTTCCAGTGCCTCACCGCCCTCACAGTAAAGAATTTCTTCCTAATATCTAAACCTACTCTCCTTCAGGGATATCATCCCCCCCTCCTTTCTCCCCCTTCCCCACCCCTCCAATTCCAATAAACACCAAAAANAAGTAAGGGGAAAATTGGCAAAGCAGAGAGAGGCCATGATTTTGCTGGAGGGAGGGGAAAAAAAAAAAAAAAGGCAAAAAAGCAGCATATTTTGTCTGCCAGAAAAGCAGACAGTAAAATGGGCAGAGAGTTTTAAATTCGAAGTGTGTGTTAGTCTTGTTCCAGCATTAGCAGCCCAGGACAATGACATTGTATTTACTGTGGGAATGAATTTTATTAAAGTATTTCCAGAAAGCCCAAAAGGGGTTGGTTCTTAGCTAGTTCAGACAGAAGGGATCTGTTCATTTCACTGAAGAGACACAGATCTACTTCAGTTCAAAAGCTGTTTTCAGCTGCAATAGCCAAGATATTCTAAAGTCTTTTATTTCTGGTTAACTTGCTAAAATGGATCTAACAAATAAGGAATGCAGGCAAATGTCAGTTAGACAAGCAAGTAGAAGCTAGATCTGTTTATATAAATTTTATTAAGTAAAAAGTGTTCCTGCTTATTATTGTTCAAAAGGTTTTCACTGAGAAGTCTGTAATTTTGATAATTTTTTAATACTGGGACTGAATTTCTGCATTTGTAAAAAATTTTAGTGACATTGATTCTCTGATACTCTCATTGCCTCTAAATACTAATCCTTGATAATGGCAAATACAGCC
Organism: Oxyruncus cristatus; assembly: GCA_013399855.1. Taxonomy (NCBI): domain Eukaryota; kingdom Metazoa; phylum Chordata; class Aves; order Passeriformes; family Cotingidae; genus Oxyruncus; species Oxyruncus cristatus. The sequence goes on from VXAY01004337.1 coordinate 2,053,935, forward strand.
TGCCTCGTTTTTTAGTTAGCTCACTCCAAAAGTGTATAAAGTTTGAGCCTCACCCAATGTCTGTGGAAATCAGGGAATGTCTTTCCTCCAACATTGTTAGCCTTTGTTTCAGATGGGAGTATCCCTTGATTTACAGTAATAGTCCAAAGACAAATTCAATTTTCCATATGAAGTGAGGCAGAGGTATTGTTCGACTCCACTCCCCAAATTAAAGGGTGGATCAGCACTGCAATGTGCCTTTTACTTCCATTTTTCACCCCAGAGAACAACTAAATTGTTTACTAGTCATGACTCTCTATCCAACTTGGGGTTAGTTCAGCTCCTGGAGCCAGCAGATCATGAGCTGCATATTCAGCTTGCAGGATACAAGTTTGGAACAACTCATGCTATGTGGCAAAACTGACTAAAAATTGTGCCGTGATGATTTTGTGAGTTGTTATGCAAAGCCTGTTATGCAGCACCTGGCTCTGTCACATTTACCACTCTGCCTTGAAAAATGCATGTGTAACCATCTCAAGGTTTTTATGTTATGTATAATTACAGGAGAGCTATTTTATTAGTCTGACAAACTTGTAAATCATCTGCCTATCTCCAATTTTATTGTATCACTTGCATCTGCATTTTTCCCAAGGACACATCCCTGCTTCAGCAAGTAAGCAGGATTTCTGAACTCTTTCCAGTTCTATTCAAGATCCATTTAAAGTGTTAAAAGCTCACCAGAAAAGCATTATTGTGGAATATCAAAGTTTGTAGCCATGTCACATAAAGGGAGTGGTCGGTCTCATATTGGTATACCGTTGGTTTTAGTTATCCACTCTGATGACTAGCAAACTGCTCGTATCGGAAGCAGGCTTAGGCTTGTTTGGGTCAGAGTTGTGCTTAGGGAAGAAAGTCTTGTCCTAAGGTTAGGCTTTTTGACAAGTTAAAACCTTTTTATCCAGTGCTTAAACAAGATGGGCAACTTTTTCTTAAGGAGTCAGACTGCTTTCAAGATGATTGTTACATCAGTGGCATCAATTTTGTGTCTGAGATACCTTGTTACCAGGCAGAAATGGTGGGAAGGACATTGACCTATTATTGCCACAGCGTTTAAAATTCTCCAAACTCCATATTTTCTGCCTAGAAACTGTCAGGCAGTTCCATAAATTGTAAAGTTTTTCTTTCCCTGGTGCCAAGCCTCATACCATTGGTTTGCTTCTGTTTGGGGATTTACAGAATATCTGAGTGTGCTTTCCAGAAAAATTAACTTATGCAGACAATATCCAGAGGCATCCACCATGACTAAACAGCCTGCAAGAAATGCTTTTGTCTTCACTGGGTTATATTAGTAACTTGCTCACTGTTGTCTTGGTTTTACTCAAATATATATCCTAGTTGTTCCTTGAGCCTTGAATGTACAACATCTTCTTATTTTTTGATACTGCTGCAGTAATGATCAGGCCATGCTTTATATATGATTGTGAAAAGGATGTTCGTATGTCAACCTTTTTCTTGTCACACAGTGTAGATACTGTGCTGATAAAGATTCCAGTTCTTCTTTCTGAAAGGGCTTTCATGCTATTGTTCAGGATATGTTTTACCAACTACAGTACAAAAAATGTACAACAGTACTGGCTTATTCAGGCAACATTTATTGTGGAGTTGCAATCTAAAATAACCAGTTTTGTGCAGCCCACTGTACAACTGGAACCTTGCCCTAAGGGATGTAATCCACATGATGTAGAGCAGGCATAGCTGTTCTTCACCTCATTACTTTTGTTCACTGCTCTGTTCTCTGGTTGTTTCCTCATGCTGAATTTAGTCATGTTGCCTGCCTAGAGCTCTTATTTTTTTCCTATTCAATAGCTTCATTAGCTTGCTGCTTCTTGTATGACCCTACAAATATTATTGTTATCATATACTGTACTCCAGTATGAATGTACAGCATACCAACAATTATCTACAAATTACTCCAGTTTGCCTTCGTTATGCTGTGAAATGGTCAATTCTCTACGGAAGTCTTTAAATGCAATGGAAAGTTGTAACAGTTAAATGCTTTATTTGAGAAATGTAGCTTTATCTTCCAATTTATTAAGTGTAATCCCCACCCTGTGGGAAATTTGAAAGGGTCTGCTTGGCAGTAGGTGCAGAGATCAAATCTAATAATTTTATAACGTGCAAGGCTTTATAAGCAGATTCTTTAAAAAAATGTGGTTCAGTTTCTGAAAGGACACTATCTTCCTTTTCAGTCTACCTGCAGTAATGAGTAAAACTGCCCCAGTCCACTCTTTTCACACCTGGTTTTCTTCTCTGTTGCTTCTCAGTCTTGTAATCAACCTAAAAATGAACGGGGCACGTTGCAGTCCCCTATTGTGCTAAGGACAGCTGTGGAATGGGAATGTCTGATGAGCTGAGAATCAAGAATTTCTGCTCCCTTTGTTCTGTTTGTGCCAGCGTTCTTGTGCATGTATGTCTAGATGAACAGGAACAAGCAAGAGTGTAGACACATGATGTCTTTTATTGTGATTTACTATTATGGCCGTGAGAGACTCTTCGTGGGGAACTGGAACTGGTACAGGTTTAGGAAATACTGGCCTTTAATAGCAGTCAACATTTAAACTACTTTTCATGCCTTCATGTGCTTTCTCTTATATCTGCTACCCTAGTTTATCTACATTTCTTCCTTTCTTTATATTTCAGTAATTTTATCTCCTGAATTTCTGCCCACTTCATTTTCACAGAATTCAAGCCACAGAGAAGTACACAATCCAACCCACACAGTGACATCAATCTTGTCCCCAAGTATGTTTGCATTTGAAAGTACCTTGCTGGTAGCACTCACTTTTTAATTCTGATTTAATAATTTTTCTACAAAACTACTAAAAAACAAACAGTGAGTATAAACTACAATATAATTACCAGTTTACAGCTATATATAATTCATAAATTATGAGGGAGATCAGAGAATCAGGCAGGAATTTAGGAAACTTACAGCCTATGTACTTACAACAAATGTACCCGATTTTCTCCTATTTAAAGGTTTTTTTACCATGACTGAGTTCCCAGTTGTCCTTAAGAAACTTCCTGTACTTTGAAAGTATTCTTTGTTCCTGTATTTTGAATTTAGCTGTACTGAACATATAAGTCCAATTTACAGATAAGTGTACAAGCTGTAAGAGGACTTGTTATCTGCCACTGTATCAACTTGTGCTATTTGCACATCTTTAATAGTAATAGTTTTGTTTCTTTTCAGGTTATCAAGTAATAAATTTTATGTTGGATATTTATCACAAGTCATTCTTTGAAATTTTTCCACTATTTATGTAAGCCACAGGTTCTTTTAAAAGGAAAAATACTCTATACACACTTATGCTCAAAAACTTAGATTTTTTTAAAATAACTTTTCAACCATGTTCATTTGTGAAAAAGAAAACTTATTAAAATCAGTATGTAGGAAACAGCCAGACTTTTTTTACATGGTACGGGACTCCAGCAGTTCCATAGTGTTATGGTTACTGAAAGTAATGCAATCAAAAACTAAAAAAAAAATGCCCTAATACCACCTGATTTGCATTTTATGCCGTATGTCAAATTGGAGGTAGAGAGCTTGAATTCAGGAGACCAGAGACGTGGAAGGGGAGATGTACACACACCATAAGAGACATGTTTTTACACAAATGGACCTTTCAAAAATAATTAGAGAAGGCTTATTAATAATAACTGATACTATATGCATGGGAAAATCACAGAAACACAGAATGGGTGATATTGGAAGGGACCACAGTAGGTCATCTGGTCCAACTTTCCTGCTCAAGCAGGGTCATCCTAGAGCACATGGCACAGGATTTCATCCAGTCGGTTCTTGAATACCTCCAGGGAGGGAGACTCTTAAAACCTCTCCTGGCAATCTGTTCCAGTGCGTGGTCACCCACATAGTAAAGAAATTCTTCCTCCTGTTGCCTCTTGTCCTATTGCTTGGCACCATTCTTTTGACACCCTCCCTTCAGATACTCATGGACATTGATAAAGTCCGCACTCAGTTGTATCTTCTTGCAGTTGAACAGGCTCAAATCTGTCTTTCCACGTAAGATACAGACTCCAGTCTTTTAATCATCTTTGTTGCCCTCTGCTGGACCCGCTCCCGAAGCTCCATGTCTCTCTTGTACTGGGTAGCCCAGAACTGGACACAGCACTCCAAATGTGGCCTCACTAGGGCTGAGGAGAGGGGCAGGATACTAAAATGGGTGTTTTCTGCTGTGGTGAAAAAACCCAGTAACAAATACAAGGGTGCTTTTGTATGAGAGCAATACTATGGCATAAATCAAACAGTCTTGCACCCCCCAAAAAAGTCAAATCTAGGCTTAGCGTGAGTAGAGGTGGAACAGTTTTACCTCTGAAGAGAGTATGCACTCTGCTGCACTGGCCAAGGGGAGAGACTGCTAGGACATTTCTACCATTTGGTGTTATGGTTCAAGCCTGATGGATCTGGCAGTTGAAATGAAAACTGTAGTCTGTTGTGTTACAAACATATCAAGCAGCACAAATTGGCTTGGCTGTTGAAAGAAGTATTCCCCCCTACAACCACAGTGGCAGCCTGAGTCTTTGTGGCATTTTGGCCTTATTTTTCTTTGGGGTGTATCAGCGTCAGCATAGTAGGAATGCAAAGCTGTAAAGAAGGACACTGTGCACTTTATTTTCTTATTGCTGGCATCTGTGGGAAATGAAAACTGGCAGTCTTGTGAATTGTCATCAAACAATAGATTGTGTTTTATAGTCAGTCTAAGAATGCAAACATCTGAGCACAGAATCTTTTGTCTTATTCACCCTTCGCACTTTACTCAGGCATCCCACATCTCTCTGAAGCTTTGTGACTGGAGTGTCTTGTCCTTACTTTCCAAGAAAATATACAGATATCTAAAATATAATTTTGCTGGATTCAGTGGAATTACTTTCTTTTCACCTGCCCCATACTCAAGCATTTGATAACAACAGTAAATATGTAGGCACAGCTCCCTGTATGGACTTGAGAAGTGAGCTCCTGAAGCAACACTAGGGCTAATTGAAAACAAAGTCCTCAACCTCAAGATGGCCTGATTTAATATTTGAGCAGTTCTGTCTCCTCTCCAAGATGCAGAATCACACCCCAAAATCATTATATACGCAAGAGACACCCTCCCCAAGGACATCAAGAATCACAGAATCGTAGAATCAACTGGGCTGGTAAAGACCCCCGAGATCATCAAGTCCAACCCTTGATCCAACACCGCTGTGGTCACTAGACCATGGCACTAAGTGCCCCATCCAGTCTCATCTTAAAAACCTCCAGAGACAGTGAATCTGCCACCTCCCTGGGCAGCCCCTTCCAATGTCTGATTACTCTCTCTGTAAAAAATTTCTACCTAATACCCAACCTAAACCTCCCCTGGCACAGCTTAAGACCGTAAGAGGTGTGCCCAGGCCCCACGTTTGTGTATACATGGTTTCATACTCTGTGTCTGAGAGGATAACTCACCCAGCACAGTTGTTGGTTTTTTAGGGTTGGGATGCTGAGTGGCAAAGGGTAGGGAAAGGAGAAGACTTTCATGACCATAAGGCAGCCCTGCCCATATTCCTCCATTGCAGGATACCATCAACTGCGACTATAATCCTTTGTTCCCATTCCTATCCTGCCTCCCTGTCAGAGCAGCTTTCTTCTTCACTAGCCTTTTAGTTCTAGACCTTATCAATATAGATGGTCCATCTCCTGTGTAGCATATGACCTATTGAAGGGCATAATATTACTGAATGCAAAATAGGAAGGGCCCAGGTAGCTTTGCTAATGAAAATAGACATTATTAATAAAATGTGTGTGTTATGTTTTAAAAAGGTAAGATTCATACCAGCACAAATCTCCCTAGCAGGAAGAATGAGGAGGACCAAATGGTTTCGGAAGGAGACCACATTTAAACATCTTTAATGAATACCAAATTGAGATTGGAAAATTAATAAAATATATTAAAACGGAAACTGAACTTTAAGAAGTGTAGTTACAAGTCTGCTGGAGCATAAACATTCTGTAATTGATTTTGTGCCTCATGGTAGAAACAGTAGCTTAGTTTCAAAATGTTGTATAAAGGCTGAATAATATTTAGCCCTTCAATTTAGTGTTTACATTAAATAATTTCCAACTAAACCACTATTTATCAATATTCTTTAGACACAATTGAAAATGGAAGTTTGTAAGAAATGCCATAAATAGCAGATTTGGCTTTGCTTTTATAGTTTCCCTTCCTTTCATTTTTTTGATGATGGATTTCCCCTGGCCCCATTAAACTGGTTAGTCAGGTTCTCCGGCATTTTTTGGATGTGTTTTATCATGGGACATTAAATATTTGCATAGGAGACTGCTTACAGTACAGTCATCAGAATGAGCTGCTGCACCAGTGTTGTTCTGCAGGAAACAGCCACCACCTCTTTTCTGTTCAGTGCTGTGTGAGACCAGCTGGTGCAGCAGGCTAAATGCCTGGTATACTTGAGTGTACATGATGTGTGTCTATCTTGTGGGCTTCTAGCTTGGGTGGATCTTTTGCTAAGGCATCACAAGACTTTTACAATGTCTACAGGAAGATCACAGAATCATAAGTGGTTTGGGTTGGAAGGGACCTTTAGAGCTCATCTAGTCCAACCCCCCTGCAATGAGCAGGGAAATCTTCAAGTAGATCACGTTGCTCAGGGCCCTGTGCACTCTGACCTTGGATGTTTCCAGGGATGGCGAATCCACCACCTCTCTGAGAAACCTGTTCCAGTGTGTCACTACTCTCATTGTTAAAATCTTGTTCCTTATGTCTCGACTGAATCTGCCCTCTTTTAGTCTGAAATCATCACGCATTGTCCTGTCTCTACAGGCCCTACTAAAAAGTCTGTTTCTGTATTTTTTTAGGCCCCCTTTAAGTACTGAGATGGCACTATAAGGTTTCCCCAGAGCCTTCTCTTCAGGCTGAAAGATCTTAGTTCTTGTTCCATTGCTGCAGCAGAGACCTGTGATCCTCAACTATTATTGCTTCAGAGAAATTACAGTCAGATAAGGAATCTTCACTCTGTAGGGAAGCGCAGAAGCAAGCAGCATTTGTGTTGAGATGCCCTGCACTTCCTATGCTGTGATGATGCTGTAGGGCTTGTGTGGAGAGAAGGGGATTAGATTAGTGACTTTTCAGTGGGTGAAATATTCAGTGGATTCTTTCCTTCCTTTGTGGGAGGAACAGTAACTAAAAAATGTCATCTGGATTGCAGATCATGTTGGAAAGTATGAGAAGTGATTATAAAATATTGGCAGTGTAGCAACGCTGCTAAAGATGCTGGGAACTGATATAAGTAATCCAAGGGTGTGCTGACACAGTGGAGGAGTTGAGAAGCCACATCCTGCCTGTGGAGGAGTAGGGGTCCGTTGCTGTCACTGGAGGAAGCCTGAGATAAGTTCAAAAGACTTGAACTTAGATCAGTGAAGAGACTTACACAGCACAAAGCAGGGTCTTGACTGGAGTGTCTGGTAAAATAAGTGTTGATGAGATGGAAGGAGTAAGGAAATGGACGCGAAAGCAAAACACCTGTTTATATCTGGGTACAGACTAAGAAAGTAAGTAATTAAAAGTGAAAGAGGAGGAACTCTTTACTGTATTCATAAGGGGAGAGCTGGCCAGTGTAGCTGTTAGGAAGAAATTCTTTGTTGTGAGGGTGGTGAGGCACTGGAATAGGTTTCCCAGAGAAGTTGTGGATGCCTCATCCCTGGACGTGTTTAAGGCCATGTTGGATGGAGCTCTGAGCAACCTGGTCCAGTGAAAGGTGTCCCTGCTCACAGCTGGGGGTTGGAACTAGGTGATGTTTAAGGTCCCTTCCAACCCAGGCCATTCTACGATTCTGTGATTCTATGATTCTATTTATCTGGTCAGGAACTCATTAGGCAGTGGCATAAAGTTTCTTCCAATTGAGTTTATCAGGAAAATAAGCTATAGCAAGGGACTAAGGTGATATAGCTGTGGGTGGATTGAAGAAATTAATCTGTGGCATTTTCATGCATATTTTTAATATACAGTAAAAATTACATTGTGTTCATAGGTAGTTTATTCAGCAGGAAGAAAATTCCATCTTTATTCCATTAATTATTTACAAAAAAAAATCCACTGCTCTAGGTTTGGTACTGCAGTTAGAGATAATAACAAGTCTGAGTTGATAATACAGAGGTCTCTAGCATTGCCAGAGGGTTTTATTAGTTTGTGTGCAATATTAGTAAAATTATTAGTGTTCTTTTTCTATGTGTTTTTTACCTTAAGTAGCCTAATGGAGTTTTTCTATGCATTAATGAACTAGGATGAGGTCAAGTAACGTACACTTTACCCTTGTGAGCAGTCCCTTTGACTAGAGTGGGAATAGCATTATTTTTGTGAATGCTATTCATAGTAGAAAATGCAGAATTAGTCCCTAACGGAAGAAATATCTCTATTAAATCTTTCATCATCTCTGCATATACTGATTTATTCTAGGGAAAATAATTAAATTCATTTAATTATTCTGCTGTCTATAAAATACAAGAAAGATTTTGCACCAAAGCACAATTTAATCTATAAACTGATGGCAGTACTTAAGACAAACAGCCCAGTAAAAACTCCTACAATATTTCGTAAGACTTAAACATGTAATATATTGTTAAAAAAAAAATAAAAATTAAAGAGTCAGTGCTGGACTATTTTTTTTCACTTGTTCCTTGCTGATAACCAAGTGAGTAGAGAAAAAGCTTCCTGGGCAATGCAGTCCTGCCAAGTAGTCCTCCAGATGTTTTTGTAAGTTTATTGGAATTTGCAAGAAGAGCAAAGCTCTGTTTTAGACTTTCTATACACAGAAGAAGGTGGGCTTAGGTAGAAGTAGATTGTTAAGCTGCAGCTGTTAGAAGTAAAATCTGAAGAGTCCTTCAATTGCCAAAACTGCTTAGTTTTCCTGATTAGGAAACAAAAGTACAGTTTGTTTCTAAACTTTGGGTCCAACACCTGGAATGTTTACAGGCAGGAGTCTTTGCACCTACACACACAAAATAGTTTTAAAAATGCCTGTAGGTTTTGATTTCAAATCTAATATTTTCATTGTCCAAGTAATTAAAAATATCTTTTCAGGACCCTCCTGTAAACACACTGTATAACAGCCGAGTATAGGAAGTACGTTAAAGCAAACATGCTGAGAAACTCATTACAAAAATTCAAATATATCTCCTTTGAGACTTGTAAATTTAATAGCAATGTGTATGATTTTATAAATATATTTCAAACTTAAGATTTCTAATTAGATAGCTCATTGATCCATAGGCATTGAAGTCTAACCAAACAGCCATCTGCAATTACAATTGGGTTGATAATTTCAGTTCCCAATGAAAAGGCTCCATAACTGCCTGGAGGCTTGGCATTTGTGAGGAACACCAAGGGATCAGCTTGGCTGCTAAAAAAGCTGTAGTTGGAGCTTGGGGCAACTGCCGTGTGTGGGCTGCCCTCCTGTAAAACATGTGTAAGGCAGGGTATGCTCATTCCCCCTCTAATGGAACAGTAATTTTGACAGTATGCTCAAGGTTGAGCTTGGCAAGTCTGTCTCATGTTTATCAGTCCAGGTTCCGGTCATGCATGAGACTGAGGCAGGGGAGGGAGAGTACTCACACAAGAATAATAAACAGCTTGTACTGCTTCTTGGGTTTACCCTTTATACTTCTTAAAATGTCAGCAATATTGTGGTTTAACAGAGCTGATCTAGGTCAGATCTCACCAGCTTAATGAAATTTCTCGGGAAAAAAATCATAAACCCAATGATGTTTTATGAAGTTTGTGCCCAAGTAGTGCTTCTGATAGCTGTTACATTGCCACAGTCTCACATACTTGTCTCAACCCATGGTAGGAATCCCAATTTTTACAGGATTACCTGCAGCTTGCTCCTATAGTCCTCACACAACACCATAAACTTCTGAGGTAGCAGGCTGCATCTCCTTTCTCTGCACCAGTCTGCACGGGCACATAGTAAAAGCCAAATGTGACACAAACACGAGAAAAATCCTTTACAGATGAGTGGAACCGGCAGCGTCCATGAAGTCATTTAAGTGTAAATGTTGCAATCTCAGTCCCCAGAGACTGGAGTTTGCTGTTCTGAGTGAGTTTTTTTCAGTGTGGGTTTTTCTTTTCAGTTGTTTATTTTCCAAAGCTATTCATGATGAAAGCACAAATACCTGTCTAAACAACAATACTCTATTTATCACTTGTGCTTGGTATATCCTTGTCTTTGTTTCTGTTTGTTTTTTCTGAATGGAGGAGAGCCTAATTAAATGCTTTGGGGATAGATGTTTATCCTGAGCTCTAAGAACAAATGTGCCCATGAGAAGAGCTTCTGTATCTCTCTCTGTGTGCAGTTCACTGAACAAACCCATTAACCATTCTTCTCATCAGGATGTTCCTTAGGAACACCTTGCATGCAAAAGTAAACACCAGAGAAGTACTATTTGTTTTCATGATGAATCTTGCAGTTCTTGTACATATCCTTCACTATTTTCTTTGCAGTTTTATTGTCTCATCTTTAGGGCCAGTCATTCCCTTGACCTTTGGAATGTTAAGTTTGAGTTCACATGAACAGATCTGGCTCATGCAGAAGAAAAATGTCACTGAGAAGGGGCATAAGGTGCTCCTCAGGTCCAGACTGCAAAGCTGAAGTGCCAGCCTGCAGCAAGCAGGAACAGAGGAGTCATTCGGTGACTTCATGTTTCTGTGTTGCTCCAGTTTGTAGATGCTAAACTAAATGAAAATCTGGAAATGAAATCTTCTGGCTTTTGTTGCAGGGATCAGACTGGATGACCTCACTGGTATCTTCTTGTCTTACAGTCTAAGACCTGTATTCACACATTTCAAAAAGTCGTTCTTTTAAACCTTTGACACAAAAAATGGACTCTGCAGTAAATTCACTGTTGTCTCCTCTCAAAAAAGAGAACAAAACTCAGCACAGCCGAGATCAAGGGTCCTAGCCTTCTAACAGCCCATCATACTTGCATTTTCCCTACTTTTATAATGACATGTTTAAGCAGTCTTACCTCAGCTTAAACAAAAACCAGCTCTGTAGAGGCTGCTTGTTGGTTTTGGGTTTTTTTCATTGGAAAACTGATTTTTTACATCTCCTCAATTCCCCAGTTTTGAAGAAATGGATTAGAATCTCAATGGAAATAGGTTTGTGAAGAGGGATATTGCTGGGTTGCTCAGCACTGATTGTACTCTTACGAAGATCTATAATGTTGTACAAAATGAGCAAATCCTGTGATTGTTCCTCTGTTACCGCCATCTGGTATGGTCATAACATGGTAAAATAGTTTAGCAGGATTCTTTACAGACACCAAAGTAAAATGTCTTTCCATAATTTCCAAAGCAGAGCTTTCATTTCTTCTTCTGTGGGCTTTTTTTTAAGAAGATTTCATGGAATTACACTGTGGTTAGGTGAGATAGGAGGAAAAAAAGAGAATTTCTGTTTGGCTTTTTCCTCATTATTCTTGCTGCTTGGTTTTGTTAGAGCTGAACGGTATCTAAGAATCAAAGCTAGTAATTTTGCATCAGTCATTAGAGTCCTGAGTTCTTTTTGCTTCCTCCTGAGATAAGCTGTCAAAATACCTATTTTCCATATTTTTATTCTCCTACCAATCAAAAGGAGGCTTGTACTTTTAAATTCACCTGTATTCTTTCCTGACAGGATCTTAGAGTGAATTTTCTCATTCTGGGATGGCTAATTTTCTACGAAGGTGCAGCAGTTCTTAGAGAAATCTAGAAATGGCCCTTCAGGACTGACTGTCATGTGCTTACTTTGCTGGGTCTCAAGCTGCTTCCACTGTTCTTGCGCTGAAAGACTTGTTCACAATGGTGGTGGATGAGCATACTGAAATCTGAAGTATGACACTCCCCAGGGAATAATCCTCCTATATGTGTTGCTTATAAGCACAAATCTTCAGGTTTGTGATACATTATTAACATCATTTCACATCAAGCAGTCAGAAAGCTCTTGCTGTCCCATGTTCACACATTTTCTCAGGTATCTGTGGCATCTGCCTCAGGGCATGTAGTACTGTGTGGTATATTTGAGAAGATTTCTAATGTGCCACCTCATGGAATGGAGGTGATTAAAAACTTGCTGCTCCTCACTGTTCCCAGTGTCAAGAGGTGTAAGAAGCAGTTGCAGTTTTAAAAGCATTTAAGATCAGCTAAAACAAAAATATACTGCTTTTGTCTGATACTATACTGTGGGACCTTCCCTGCCTCTGTGCTCTCATCTTACACTTCAGAACCTTGAACAGTGGTTTCTTTTGGGGCCAGGAGGCTGGAGTACATGGACCACTGACCTTGTGTAAAACTGGTGAACAGCCGTAGTATTCCCTTAGTGGTGAAAAGGCGAGGCAAGAACGTGGACAGAAGGCAAGCTGTAGGGCAGTGACTCCAGTGTAACTTAAAGTCAAGGACTGGGAGCAGGCAGCCTGTCCAAGGACAAAAGCCAGGAACTAATGCTAAGCCCTGCAGCTGAATGACTACAAGGCAGTAGAGTGTTTCCTTCCTCAAGTGACAGAAAGGACAAGCCACCAGTTGGGCTCACAAGCCAGACTACAGATCACCCAGCCCATCAAGAGGCTGACTGCAGCCAAAGGTGCAGCCTGATGGTGGCATTACCTGGGAAAGTTTATAGCATTGTCAACACTGCCTAATCTCAAGAGTTGGTCTGGTAGATATGCAGTACCTGATCTATGCATTTACATCACCTAAAGGTGGGGGCTCTTTACCAGGGACTGAAATAACCACGGCCTTCAGTATGACACTCTCTCTCCATTTTTTCTCTCTCTGCATTTTGTTGATCCTTGTCTTGTTAGGGGACTCTTAATGACTGTTGAAATCTTACCTGCTTCTACTTCCAGGTTCTAAAAGTCTAGGGAAAAATGTTTGTGATCACTCTGGAGTTTGTTTTATTGCCTTCATGTTTTCCAAATGTATTTGGGTATAGATTTGTTAAGCTGGTATTTTCACATACATTTATTATTTTTTAACTTTAGTTGGAAGAATGGACTTTTCAGGGAGCATATTCTTATTTTCCATCATCTGCCCACATTACTGTTATTAAAAAGCCATGTGCACACATATATCCTTCTTGTTAATGCTTCTTTTCCCAGAAAGTAATTTAGAAACCTCTGTGGCTTCAAAGCCACGGCTGCCTGGCATGAAGCTGTCTGACCTTACCCAGCTGTAGTTGCTGGGCATTGTGAATTGAATTTTCAGCAGAAACCAGAACTTTTATTCATAGTGATTGTAATAAGCTAAAACACACTGACTGGTTGGTTGTAACTTTTTCCATTATGATACTGAATTTACACTAATTACATTATTCTGAACTGACTTTTAAAACTTAAAAAGTTTGATCCGTGAGAAAAATTGTCTACAGTTATTATGGTTACTTTTCTTGCAGTGCATTTTGAAATTACTCTGCAGCAGCACAGAGTGCTCCTACATAGGGACCACAAATCAAATTGCCTTATTAGGTGAAATTCTAGACTTTCAGCAAAGTTTCTCATGCTAAATTGCAGTAATAATTGTTACATCATTTCTGCTAAAGGGACTCTCTCAAAAGCTTCAGATTTAATTTCATTTCTAAACTGACTGTATAATTAAATAATACAGTATAGCCAGCAGTAATCTTTCTTCAGGTTTAAATGTAAATATTACCGGTTACCAACAGGAGCCATAGCATCTCCCTAATTGGTTGCAGCTAATAATACATTATGTCTAAAAAATGCTAACTTTAAGGTTATGAAGTCAAGCATTTAGATTGTGGACAATGTCACCATTAACATTGCCCAGGCAATTTCCATTTTCTTGCCATTTGTTTGCATGCATGTTACAGTTTTTAATTAAACAATCAGTGTTCTTTTTTTCCTCTTAAGTCCACTGCCTCATTCAGTAAACTGGTAGCAATTACAGATTTCTTTTTATCTTCCTCATTAAGAGCATGGCTCCTAGCATTGTTTAACTCAAATTATCAAAGCCTTGTACTGAATATTTTCATTTCTTTCCTCCTCTGTGTTTATACGGTGCTTTTACCACAACTGAGCACAATATCCAACAGGGATGTGAGTGTCAGGTTGCATAACTCTGTTTTTAGGGAGACCTGGAGTTTCAGGAATCCAGACCCTTGTGATAGGAATGCTAGCTACAGAAGTGATAAGATGTGGGGAATGTAAAACACTTCTGAATGTGTTGTGCACAAACAAAATGCTGAACAGGGAGATCCAGATCCCACTGGAAGGAATACCTACAATACATCTTCTGCAGGGCCGCAAGAAAACAATTAATTTTCAACCACTTTTGTACAGTCAGGTCTTAACACCATTCTGGGTTTATGATTGATAAAGTCTACTTATTGTACAAAGTTGTCTGAAAAATGCTTACCAACAACAAAAGCTTTGGGATGCTTTTTTCAGAAATAAGAGCATTTCCTAATCTTACTGTTCCAAATACCACACTATACTTCATCATAGAATCATCACAGAATGGTTTTGGTTGGAAGAGACCTTAAAGATCATCTAGTTCCAACCCCTCTGCCATGGGCAGGGACCTCTTTCACTGGACCAGGTTGCTCAGAGCTCCATTGAACCTGGCCTTAAAAGCCTCCAGGAATGGGGCATCCACAGCTTCTCTGGGCAACTTGTTCCAGTGCCTCACTGCTTTCATAGTAAAGAATTTTTTTTCTGACATCTAATCTAAACCTGCTCTTATAAATAGTCTCTCCTAGTGACAAGTACCCAGCTCTGGTGCAAAAGTGCTGAGCTTCCTGGCGGTAGCAACCTGGGCAGTTAGCTTGAAAACTCTGCCATGAAAAGCTGGGCAAAACTTTTTTTGAACAGCTTGCTCAGCATCACATGTATTAGATCCTGAAGGTGGGGCATAGGCCACTTCTGCAAGGCCCTATACAAATTCTTTGATGATCAGATAATCTTTCTTCCTTTCCATCTTCCCACAGCCCGATATACTATCTGTCTTTTGCAAAAGTAAGTTAAAGGTCTAGACAGAGAAATTTTATTTAGTCAAACCTGGAGTCATCGTCATTGCAGCCCCATCTTGTATGCAGAAGGAGGTAGGGTCCTGAAGAAAAAAGACTAGTTTGGGTATTATAATGAAAAATTGTTTCCTTTGCTTTAAAATCCACCATTATCTCCTGTGCTAGATCAAGTGATATTGCTGTGTACCTTTTACCTTTTTTGTAGTCAGAAACCATTCCGAAACAGAAACACCAGGATTCAGTCCTTTCCTTTGTCTTCTTTGAAATAAGGATTCAGAAATGACAAACAGTCTTGAACCAGGACTATTTCAGTGTTCGTGAGTTTGAGTTTGAAGTCTTATTGATCTGTTTACTTGCCCCTTTTGTCTATAAATCTCTCTTTTTTGGAAGAACCCTGAAAACCAGTTTCTACCATGTAGCGTATTAACCAGAGTGGAATGATTGCAGTTACTGATTTATTTTACATTTTTTAATATGTAGTTACATGAATTTTTATTTTAAAGACTTTCAAAGAGACCCTGGTGACCCCTAGGGAAATGCCCACCGTGCATGACAGCAAGGCAGGAAGTTCCTGTTAGCCAGCAGCTGCAAAGTTGTGACTTTGGTTTGCACTTTTGGAACTGAATGTTTTGGTTACTCCCAAATCCTGTTTTAGGGGCCTGCGTCTTTGATTCCATAGACACACATTGATTTTAGCAAGTATATAGCTCAATGCAGACTTACTCTGATTTTTCATTTGTTGCTGAATGATTTCTTTCTTATCTACTAGATAGTTCCTATTTACTCTGAACTTGTATATAGATGCATCTTGTTGAGAAGTAAATTAACCATAGAGAAAAATAGCATGTAAACATGTTTAGTAGTTGTCTCAAATATGCTGTATACGTAAGAAAAAAGTGTTTTTATTAAACGTTTTGCACTTAAAAGAATTTATTAAGCAAGGGAAGTACTAACTGTAGTAATGAAATTGATGTATCAATTAATGAAATTGATTGATTCCTTCTGGTCTCTAAGGGCTATATGCTGTGTTTGATATAATTTGGCATAAAAACTCTCAATCTACTTGGACATTTTTAAATACATAGCAGGAATTCATATCTGGAACTTTATATGCCTAACACCTTCTGCAGATCTGTCCTAATACCCTTTGGGTTTTTCAAATTACAGTATCTCATCCTCTGCCACCTGGATTTTATTTGCTACAACAGAAAAACAGCAGCCTGGTTTTCATGATCCCTTTTTCAGACTAAAATAGATTATTCCAAGTAAAGAAAACTTTCTCTCAGAACCTACTAACAAAACTGAAAATCAAAGTTGTGTGTAAGCTGGTGCTGGATTCAGTGACCCAGCTGATCCCTTATGTTCTTAATGTGACTGAGTTCATTATTTTTCTTAACCCAGTAAACTAAGAACTTGATTTTTTGACAGCAGGAATGACAATGTTTGCACTGTTTTTAAAAATGGAAAGAAAATGAAAGAAATAAAATATATATGTGTGTTCACCTCAGCTTGTAAGAATGTGGCATAGGTTGCATCAATCATGAAACAGGCTCATTTGGCAGTCAACATTACAGTAGTTTTCTACCTGATTCCATATATAATTAAACCAAGGCAGGCCTTAATTGAAAAATTTTAGAAGACTCATTTGTTGCCCATATTCCAACCTGAGATTAATGTCTGAGAAGATTACCAGTCTGAAGCTTGCTGACTTAGTCACTTTGTTCCATTATTTTGTACTCTGACAAAGTGAGCTAGGTGTTTGCCAGTATACAATCAGTTTACAATGAAAAAGCGTACCAAATATTGTTTAAAATTATAGCAGGTAGATGTGTTAATACATTCTAAACGTTGTTTATCTATATATTGCATACTGACAGATGAGATGAGAGCAAAAATAATTCTTTCTGGCAGCCGTTTCAGCTGGAGGTGGGTAAATTGTTTAGCTTCAGAAAACGCATTTAGAAAATTCCAATTAGCAACTGAGTTTTGCAGTAATTTACAGTCAGCTGGTGTCAGACGTGCATACTGGATGCAGCCAGGTTGGGTCTGGCATGCATTGCAGCAGTGAAAACCAGGAGCCAACATTTGCTTTCCAGCTGATTACTCTGGAATCATAAAATTGTAACTAAAACGTCATTAGCCCAGTGTTTGTTTTAGAAACTGAAGTTGGGGCTGGTCCAGGTCTCACTGAAGTGTTTTAGGATTTTTGCCACAGGTTTTAGGCAATTGTCCCACTTTGAGCTCTGAACATATAAGAACTGTTTGACCATTTGGTTACTGAGCCCCTTAAACATTCCAATTCAGTGCCTCTTAAATATTTAGGCAGTGCTATGAGCAAAATCATTTCCACAAAGTCAAATTTCTTGTTTTATAACTGCCTGCTATTTACTTTATTATTTTTGGTGAGCTACCCTGACGCTGAGCTGGCTGTTTCAGGATATGGGGCGTTCAGACTTGCAGTACGCTCTATTGTATTCCCAACTGAATGTTTTCTTGTTTAGAGTTAGTCATGAAACAGCTTTTAATTTTGCAAGGCATACCACATCCTTTGTTTGCACAGCTGTAAGAGAAGATAACTTCATGGAAAGAACGGTCCTTCCAGCAAGAAAGAATCATCTTCCAAGACAGCCATTTCACTTCCTTTGTGATCCAGCAACTTCATAGCTTTGTATTAGCTGTAGCTTCATATTAGGTTTGCTTGGGCATCTGAAATTAAAATGAATGTCTTCTTATTATGTGGTATAGGGTTAGGGTTTAGGTTGATGATCCCTAAAGATCTGTGCTGTGTGAGTGCTCAAAGAATGCAATTTATGACAACTGGAAAGCCATTTTAGCATTACTAATTGTCTCCAGTTTTCTCATGCGCTGTAAGACTGCAGATGACTATAAAAAGGGAACAAGACAGGCAGCTGTATACATCTCTTATTAGCTATAAATAAGCCATAGTTTGACCTAAAAATAATTAACTTTCATTTCAAATACATAACTTTTCTGAAAGTGAAGAATGTGGAGTTCAGTAACATGTATTCTTCAAAGGAGGTCTACAAATATGAATTTTTTTAATTTAAACACATTCTAATCACAGAACTGAACTTTACAGAATGAATGCTACTAAATGCAAGCCTATAGTAGTTTGGTGGAATGAGGTGAAACCATTGACAATTTGTGTTTATAATGTCTGCTCTCATATGTGCATGGCGAAAAGACTGTATTCCAGAGAAGCACTAGTCTGGAAAAGACACTTCAACCCAGACAGACCTTTAATCATCAAAAAGTTCCTGATAATAAGGAGGACATCTTACATTTAAAAATTTTTTTTTTCAACAAAGGAAGTAGCTCAAGGAACTTAATGGCCTTGACTAATTTTATTTTGTAGCCATTGATCTCATTGTCTCTTTCTTTTTGTGATTCAAATATTTTAAAAGGAAATACATATTCCTGCTTTTTCAATTCCAGAATAGTTTGTGAGCTCTGAGAGTACTCCTGTACAAGGAACTGAACATATGAAAAATATTACAATAAAGAAATATTTTGCACCAGCAAGAGACTGTGGCTTTCAAAAAAACAGTTTATCAGTCCAACAGTTTCTGTTCACAGAAAAAATTGACTTGGTTTTTACAATGGTTTTACTTCACTTCACTTGATTTCAGCAAGTACTATATATATGGCTTGAATAGCTTACATTTGAATGAAAAAAAATTAGTTCTATGATTAGCCCCTTAAAATAATTTGTGATCTGTTCTGACAGGCTTTTTTTTAGGAATAACTATTAATTTGTACCTTTATGTATGATATCTTAATTATTAATTTATACACTATACATTAACTATTGGTATGTAATAATTTATAATATATACAAAAAAATTATACATGGTTTTATTTTTTTTCATTGCCTCAGAGCTTGTAGTCATGTTTATAACATATCTTCGCTTTCTGGGTAATTGTAGAGATTTGGAAAAGCAAAATCTTTGTTCAGTATGGAAACTCCTTTGTGTTGTCAGTTTTTCACCTTTTTAATCTTCTAAAACATTTAAAACAACATTGCATAAATTTGTACTACTCCTCTTCCCCTACTTTCCCCTAAAGCCAGGAAAGCCACCATAATTTTATCATTTTTGAACCGAGAGACAGAAGGTTGTATGATCGTAAGTCCCCAGCAGGTGTTTAGGAATGGCTGGATCTTTAGATGTTTGACCTGCTTGTGATGCTCTCCCCTCATTTTTATTTCCACAGTTTTGATACAGTGATTGCCCTCTCTTTATGTGGTACCCTATCTTGGATATGGTTTGAGTAGAGGTATCTCTCTGAAGCATTATTTTTATTTTAGACAGCATTAGCTGGTTTTTCTTTTTGGTGAAGTAAGGTGAAAGTAATTTGTCTTTCTCCTGCTTTTGTCTGGTATAGAGTTACTTTTCTTCTCAGTAGTTTGTGTTTTCCTGTATTCCAGCCAAAACCAGTACAAACTTAGTTAGATGATGGGCTTCAGAGCAGTTTTCATTCATTCCAGGACTCAGTTCATATCCAGTATGTTATGTCATTCCTTTTCGTTGCTTTTGAGACAGTACTTACGAGGTGAGGCTCTTTGCTTGGTTGCCTCTTGTGTGCCATGAGTGACAGTATCATAACATTGATCTTTTGCTAGCATGACTGCAGCCTGCTGAGATGGGGAGGTCCTACCACAATCTTTGTGTGTTTTCCGAGGAGGCGTGTGATGCAGAATCAGCTCTACTTGGAAAGCAGTATTTGGGCAAAGCCTACAGCCTTTGGCTCTTCTTGTTTATCCCAGCAGATGGGAACAATACGACTCCATCCAGTTCTCTGAGCGTCACAGTGGCGAACCTGATACGATCTTTTAATTTGGTTTTCATTAGAACACATTGACTTTACTAATTATTATTTTTCCTTTTCTAATGTGGTGACAGTACTGTCAAACATATCAGGAAGTGTGTCAATTCGGATACAAATTGCATGTAAATATTTCATGGTATTTTCCAGTCAGTAGATATTTTGTTATCATACTAATTTTCTTCACAATCTATTTGAGGCCTAAAAGACCTAAGTGAGTCTAATTGTGTACTTAACGTTGGTCCATTGCTGTGTGCAGTGAATGTTGTTGCTATGGCGGGGCTACGTGAGGCTGTGAGCAAAGCTAGAGTGTTCTCCTTTGGTAGTGCCTGCTACCCTTTCCTCCCATGCTTTCCACCTGCACTGTGGTGGGGCAGCACCGTGCATGGAGCCAAGTAATGCAGATGTGCCCCATTACTGCAATATCTCATTTTCTGTAACCATACTGTAAACTTCCCTGTTTGTGGAGGAGGCACTCCATGCTGCAGGCAAATCCACTGAGGGGCTGAGTGGATGTTCTTGAGCACATCAGTTTTGTACTTAGAAGAGCACAGTGTTCTATTAATTTATTTTTCTCCCTCTAAGAACAGGATTTGGGACTTAGACTTTTTTAAACTTCTGTGACAGACAGTCAGCACTCTTACAAAATACTTCTCAAAAAAAGAGGTATTATGATGTCTATAGCAAAGCAACAAAGCTTGTGGATTTCAGGCATTGTTTCCTGCTCTGGAAACATTTCCTATTCATGATTGCTCATGAGATACCATGTTCAGTGCCAGGGCTGAGATTTTGTCCTTAGCAGTGCCTTGCAGGCTTGTTGAATTACCAGGTACTATGAGTTTAGTGTTGTAAAACCTTTTTGACTTCTCAAAATAATTTGGTTCCTAATTATTTGGCTTAATGTAAGTGATTTACAAGCTTAAAGAGTGCTGCTGGCCTTTTTCACCTCTGATTATTTTCATTTGAGAGGAAATCAATGGTAGCCAAGAATTTCTTTGTCACAAAAAGTTTGGCATCTTCAGGCATGTTTGACAATGTCCTTGTTACAGAGCCAAGATCATGTTTTCAAACACCAGCTTATCCAATATATTTGTTATTTTCTTGTCATTAATTTTCTTTTAGACAGCATCTTTTTTTTCAGTTCTGGATACTGGCTTTTTTTTTTCATTCTCATTCTCTTTAATTTACAAACTCAAAAAACCCTGTTTCATCCCTGCTGCCTGTGCTTTGGACAACTTTCATTATTTCACTATTCAGACCCCAAGGAAATTGTATTTCTTACAAGGGGAGAGCATCTTTCATACTCATCCGTGGGCCATAGACTCTCACCTATAGCAATAGGTAGAGATTGGTAGTAGTAATGTTCATTAAAGCCTTTAAAATTGAATTATTCAGTGAGAAGTCACTGAACTTATAAATCCATTCACTGTCAATATTAACTAATGAAAAGACAAGATATTTTGCGTTGGCTATCAAGGGATTTTTAGACTCTTTATTCAATCCAGTCAGAAATGGTGGGTCACCTCTGAGGAAGCAAAGCTGTAGAGAAAACTCATAAAATAAATCTCTGGTAGAATCAAACAACAGGATTCATCTCCCATGGCCTGGCCAAAACCATGGGATATACATAGGTTATAAAGAAGTAATGCAGGATTAACGTAGGCTTCTTAGTGCTTCTGTATGGGTATATTTGAGATAAGTGTGATGTGCTGACAGCTCAGTTCAGGCAGCTGGAAATACCAGTGATATATTGGCAGCTCAGATACCACAGAGATGTTTTTGTAAAGTAGCTTGCACGTATTCAGTACTTGAAATTTTTACAACAGCATCTTTTGAGAGGACTAAATCAAAGACCAACTGGTATCACTGAGTGGACACTCAAAATTACGATTACAATTCAAAGAAATTAGGTTAAGTGTTCTGACAAAAGCATATCTTGCCAAGATTACTTGAAGATAGAACTTGATGTATCAGTCAATTATAATCTGAGTATGCTGGCACAAATCCAGTAGACTTCTTTGTTCCCTTGCACCTTCTTTGCTTCACTTGGTTGGGTGGTAGAACACAAAAATCTACACTTGATGTACTCTGACCCAAACGTTAATGGGAATGATAATGTTTCTGAAGAAGATATAGGTAAGCAGAACTATTATTTTAATATTAAATCTCAGCACAGTGGTCTTTGTAACTACAAGAACACTATGACCAATCTTATGCTCAGAGGAAACTGGGTCTGGGAAGGACCTCAAAAGCTCATCTAGGATATCCTCTCAAGGTTCATGCCAGATTCAACTTGCCCTAGATTGTTCCAGGTTACTTAATATATCTGTACTGAATAATCTCTGATGTTGAAGATCTCACATGACCTCACCTGCTTTCCCTGGCACTTCTTTCTACTGTTCTTGCTGTTAGAAGGCTTTTCCTAATGTCTAGCTGCAAACTTTTGTGCTGCAATTTTTTTCTTCTCCTCTGTACTTAAAACTGACTTTACTATAATGCTCACAGGGAGATGGGAGAAATAAATGAAGTGATTTTGTGGGTATAAAAAACACTTTTTGTGGGTGCAGCTTTTTCTGGCACAGCTGAGTTTTTACAGGTACTGCTTTTGTATTTTTGAGAGACTAGAATGGTCTCTTCCAGCTAAAAACTGCACAAATTGGTATAGCCAGTACAAATCTTATCAAAGTACATATTCAGGTTGTGTCAAGGCTTTGTATTTTTAGCTTCACAAAAACATTAATGTGTAATTAACTTGAGAGAAGTTTTGGGCTATTGTCTCATAAAAAATTAGTCACAGGTCTCTTTTGTGTAACTTTTTTTTCATTGAGACAATGACCCACGGACTGTACTGAGCAGTATTTCAAGTACAAATGTGTTAAGATGCTCAATATTGATAAAATTGTAAAGTTTCCATGACACCATATCAGGTGGAAGATATCCTGGCCAGAGACACTGAGGCAGAAGCAAATTGTGCTCATGTATAAATTTCTCGAGGATATTTCTGACCAGTCTCAGACCCATCAGGATTTGGGATAAGTGGAGTTATTCTGCATGCTGTGAATTCCACATTTCAACCTTCACTTCTCTCTGAAGGGTTTTATGGACAGCAGCAATGATGGGGGTGTACTTACTAAGCAGAAAGGACATTTTAGCTCCTGATTCTGCAGTTCAGTGGCTGACGGAAGTCTTTGTATCTGTGTCCACATATTTGCTGTTTGTGTAATGCCACACAGAGTTTCAGAGCAAATGGTTATATTTTAGAGCAAGATGCTTGTATTTCTCCTTCCCTCTGCCCATTATATGTGGGTAGAAATATTCCCTCTTCTGGGGGTTTTCAGAAGCACTTTGTATCTGGATATCTTTGTGTCCAGATAGAGAATAAAGAATGCCCTAACTAATGTGGGGAGATACCCACTACACTGACATCAAGAATATGTATTTGCCCTTCTCACCCTAGTCTAAGCTGAATCCATTAAAACATAATGATGCACATATTCAGCAACTTTGCAGTAGCTGCTGAGAAATGCTTGTGTCTTCTGAATCCTCGTGTTATGGTCTCACCATGTGATGTTTGTGTGCTCTGCATTTTCCTGCTCTTTTTTTTTTTTTTTTTTAAATGCTGGGAAACATTTCTGAAGATCTTAATGGTTTTGATAGCTCACAGATGTTGATTATTCCACTGGGCAGATCTTGGGTTATGGCTCAAATGCTTCAGAAAAAATACATGGACTTGCTTTTGTCGTCTCCCTGGAGCATATACTATCACCACAGAAGAGATCTGGAAAGTGACAACTCAACACCTGGAACAAAGTCCCCACCAAACTCTATTAAACCAGAGAATTCAGCTGCTTAAAGGCCATGAGAGAATTCTGTTGATTTGTAAAGAGTAAGCTGGGTGTGCTCTTAAGTATTTTGACAGATCTTCAGCTGGTATAAATGAGCATCATCAGTGGAAAAAAAAAAAAAAAAGCCTCTTAAATTTTCTTGAGAATCTGGCCATATATCAAGGAAGTTTTCAAGCCAAAAAAAAAGAAAAAAAAAAAGAAAAAAAACACCAAAACCAACAAAAACCCCACCAAAACAAAACAAAACCAACCCAACCAACAAAAAAAAAAAAAATCAAAACAAAACCAGGCATATCAGTTACGTTTGTCCTGTCATTGTATCTACTGGGTGTTTAGCTATCCTAAAAGTACTATAGGTTGTTTTAGAGCTCGGGCGTTTTCTTAAAGTATTATAGAATTTTTGTTACATTGAGGCTGTCCTTTCCAGACAGCACTGACTTTTAGGTACCATTGTCATCCATGACCCTTCCTCAGTGCAGGAAGGCCTTAGCTAAGACACATCTCTCTCTTAAGGATATGAAAATAACAGATGGGATCCATCTGCCTGCCATGCATAGGCAGGAAGCGGCCTTCTCCCTTTAGCTACTTGATGTTATCTTCAGCCTCAGGATGTTATTTGACTTCTTCCTAAGACACAAAAATAGTTATGAAGGAACTAAATCTTGCAGCAATTGTAGAGCTTCTGTAACTTATTTCCATCAGCCTTATTAGGACAAATTTGTGTGTTATCCGGTGCTTGAACTGGTAGCCAGTTTTCCCAGTGTGCTTGATAGTGGTTTCATGCAGTAGCATACTTCACAAGGTCGTTTTTATTTTATGTTCTATTTTCAGGAAACCAGTTTGCAAGTTGTTCATTTTTGTCAGGTGTTGGGAAATGGGGGAGGAGTAGCTGAGGCATCAATAAACATTGATTGAACTATAGGTGTGTTTCTAGGTTCTGTATTATAGAATTAATGTTACAATATCACTGCAATAGTGTACAGTATCACTTTGGTCTACCACACCCATTCCAGGACCTGTGAAGAGTTCTGTGGTACTGCTGTTTGTTATTGTCTGAGAAGTACAGTCAGCATGAGCTAGGGTTATTTGTGCAGGTGGAGCCAGTTCTGGTAACCTTATTCACTGAAAGATAAACTTAACTTCTGCTAGAGTGTGCACAGAGTTTCTGAAACACTAAATAGCACATAATAGTAAAGGGATGCTTTGCATCACTGTAGAATGTTCGGGTTGCTCTCCTAGAATTACCTTGTCAACCTAGTGTTTTGTTCTCTTGCCACCTTCTGATTGTAAGTGAAGTGTGAGACACAATCATTCCATTTCTGAAACACTAGATAAGTGCAATGAAGTGGCCTCTCCACAAACCACTAATTAAAAATAAAGTAATTTTAAAAACCACACCAAAAAACCTACCACACAAAATGCTAAAATGTTTTAATTTCTTATGTTTAATTTTAGTCTTGGAACTGAACCAGGTGATTATTCCTACTTACGGAACTGTGCCGGATCAGCAAAACCTTCATACTCCTGAATGGGTGGGTACTTCTTTACTTTAACTTGATTGCCTGTAATGTGTACTCATATAGATATACAGCAGTCAGTAGCTGTTCCAGAAGACTAGCATTCCTTGGCCTTTTGCAGCACATGCAGTTTATCTGTGTGATTGAATCTGAGTTGCTATTATCCCCATTTCCCTAAAGTTACTTGAAGTCATTGGCTCAGATGTGAAAGTACAGGCTGTCACAGGCACTGGACTAGTTTAAAAGTGACCCATATATATTTACTGTAAACCAACACATACACATGGACCTCCTCTCTCTATGTAATTTTGTTCACAAATGTATAGGGTTGTCTGTGTATAGAAGGATAAATAGTTCTGAACACACCCTACATATAAACACACATACCCTGTAAATTCATACACACCCAGGTATTAGTTGGCTGACATGTGAGTTCAGGATTCATTTTTGCAGAAAGCTTGGAGACACCAGGAAATTCCTCACTCCAGAGACTGAAGGGACAAGAAGAAAAAAGACCTAGAGGTGTCTGTTCCCTTTATCAAAGTTCAAATTTGCCAGCTCGCCTAATGTTCTCTGTGGTTAACAGACTGCTGGCTCTAGCTCAAGATCCCCTGCCTCAAATCTCATAGAAAACCAATACACAAGGTAACAGGAAATTACTTGCCTTCTGGGAGGTGTATACTATTGCCTCCCCTGCCCATATGTTTTTTGCAGCTTCATTTGAAGCTACTTCAGTCTCTGGAAAAATGTTTAAGTGTTTTTGGAAGCGTGAGGTGCAACCAAGAGCTTTCATTTCCCAAGTGCCCTCCTTCTTAGACTCTCCATGTGGTTCACTGAATTTTTTTATGTATTTATATGAAGTGGAATAGCATCAAAACATCTGGAATATCATATACCTTGTGGTTAGAACAGTCTCCTCTAGCAATCTTCATAGAATTTATTTTTATTTCTCCTGAAAATTGATGGTCAAAATCAATTTTTATTTTTGGGTATTATATATATATATGTTATTTTTCTTTTGCTAGTAAACTCATGTTTACTTGCAGTTGTCATTTCTGCTCAGTTTTAGCAGCATCTTCTCTGCATTGCTACTTCCGTGTCAGGCCCCCTTGTCATTCACTGGGTAGTTTCAGTGAGTTGGAGGAGCCAGAGAGATAAAACTGAGATATACTGAACCTGTTTGCTAAATGAATGAGGGCTAATTGCAGGTAGAGATGGAAACCAGAGAGGAAGCCTAACCTTAAATGACTGAATAGAAGGGAAGTACTATGCCTTTTGTCTAAACCTAGATCATGCTTTGCACATGGAAGTATTCTGGAAATTTTATTTCATTTTGCAAGTCATTCTGGAGTAGCCAAAACTAAGTAAATTATTGACTAATAGAAGCAGTCTTATTCTTCTTCTGGTGCTGTCTCTAAATTACAGGGTCATATGCTAAGTTTGCCACAAGATCCCTGCCTCATTTGACACATGTATGGGACAATTATCTTCAAAAAGCCCAGATTCTGTGTGAATGTTGTTTGTACTACTTCAGCAAGGTGTAAATGTGGCAGGAAATTACAGTGAAAGAATTAAAGGCTCTTACAACCAGTGAAACTGAGTTTAATCCTAGATAACTGGACTTGTAAAGTCACAGCCAGCTTTTGTTTGTTTCCTGGGTGTCGAAGGACACCATCTGTGGCCCTGTTTGCATTAGTTCAAAGTAGTGACTCTCTCTTTGAAGAGAGAATTGCTGACCTCTCTGGAAAAAGTCACTGTCCTGGTGTCTCAAGCTGCAACTCCAAATTTAGGAGACAGTGAACAAGTTTTGGCATTGATGTCTAGATGCCTTATGTGATCACTGTTAAAATGAGGGTTATACTGTTACTTTCTCTCCTGGTGGTTCTTTTAAAATTAAATTTTTCAACATTTGCAGAACATTGGGATTCAATGAGGAGAATACCACAGACATGGTCAGAAGGAAATCCCTATTTTAAGCATCTGTGCCATTAAGATGTGGTGTAACAAAAAAAAAAAAAAAAGAAATTAAATAATCAAGATAATAAGGAGTATTCTATAAATAGGGGCCAATTCCATGACTACAAGGAGCCATAGAAGTATGGCATGTGATTGTACAATTAAAGCATATATCATAAACAATATGTACAAGGAAGACAAAACTGAATAGACATCATTAATTCAAGCCTTTTCCAGCTCATGTTTCCTTTTACAGCTTGTCTGCTTTATCGGTAGATAGCTTGAATTTGTGTGTAACAATAAGATTTTTTTTTTTTTTGAGAGTCAACAATTGCAGAGAGGAGGTTAACTTCTTCGAAGTGTCTATTACTGCTGCCCCTCACATACACTTTCTTCAGCAAGAACGCTTCTGGGAAGTCCAAAAGAGTGAATTTCCCAACTCTTGCATCTCCAGAAAGATGGGAGTTGCTGAAAAACAAGTTTTCAACAGTGCACTTTCTTCATTTTATTTAAAAGTAAGGCCATTTGGTCTCTCTCTAGTCAGGAGTGACTGGAAATCCTCCTGCAGCCAGCAGCAACCTGACGCTTAGACAGGAAGTCAAGTGGGTGTCTGGTCCAAACTTAGCTCAGGGGACAAGGCATCCCAATGCTGGCCAGTTACCAGCTGCTTTCTGCTGCCAGAAATGTATGACTGTAATGACACCCCATATTTTTTCTAATTCTCTTTAGTCTAAGTTTATTTCAGTTTTTTACATAGCAAAAATTCCTTTGCATGTCGAGGAAGTCAAAGAAAATCCTTCTTCTGATTAAGTGTTTGCTAATATTCTCATTGTTGCTAGCTAAAACTGTCCTCTGTTGTTATTAACAAATATGAGTAACAAGGGAAAATATTAAAGGCACAACACTTTTATGACCTTACAGAGACAGACCGGCATTATTATGCAGTATGCAAATAAACTTAAATCTTCCAGTACTATCTTCTATATCATATGTATCAATGGCATCCAGAAATAAATGCGTGTGTTGGTCCTAATGTCAGAAAGTTGTGTCTATTGGTTGCTCAGAAGATAAAGTAATAAAAAATCTTGTTATATGTCAGTGATAGTAAGAAGAACTTCCTATTTCCGTAACATTTTCTTCAAATGATCTCAAAATCCTTTACAAATAATTATGTTTCATGATATCCTGGTACTATATTTTTTTTCTTTTCATTTACTTGATTTACTTGATTTGAAGTTTCCCGAGGTGGGTAGAGAGAAATAACTGTGCTCCTAAAGAGACACTCTGAATTTTTCACCTTTGTAAAACCCACAGCTGAAGTGCAACCTGCTGGTCCCCTGTGGGACTGTGACTGTGCCCCTGCAGAAGGATTTGCTGTGTTTTGCTGTGCTTTCTTCTTTTCCAGTACTGATTTATTCCCTGGCATGCCACAGGAAGCTGTTTTGAAGTATATCTGAAAATTATGTGAGGTTGAAGACAAGTAGTTTATCCCTCCAGTAATGATTACATTTGGTGCTATTGACAGTCACACCAAAGACTCATGCAGGCAAAATAAAGCACTTCTTTTATCCTTTCAGTTAGATAAATCATTCCTGCAAAATCTCTTGTTATTAAAAAAAAAATCAGCTTACAATACTGTGCTTGTTCGGGGTGTAGTAAACAATAAATAACTGCAATTCCTGTGCACGTATTTGTCTTCATGCTTGTCTCAGTGCTGCCCTTCCCCCCCATTATCCCCACTGAATGTTAACCTATGTAGTGCCTAGAGAACTCTGGAAAAGTGATCAGGTTCTCAGCAGTGCAGCTGCTTTTCCTCCTCTGGCATGAGGCATTGCTGTTTCTGAAGGGAGCTTTCCACTAGCATGGTCTCCTTTCATCTTCTACTGCAGGCATCACATGTAGCCATGACTACAGGAGGGGTCTCAAGAGTGAAACACGGCAACTCCCCTTAGATACCAGCAAGCCTGGTTATACTTGTGGAGGGGCACATGGAAATCTCCCTCCCGAGGAGCTCTGAGTCAAGGGGGTGTTTGGGTGTTCCATTATGTGGGCATTTGAAGCCAACGCAGTTACTCCAGTTTTTACAGCCCTGTGTGTAGGGGCAAGCTTGTCTTCATGTCCCACTTGCCCCTTCTCCGAGTGCTGCTGTGTGCCAGGGGCTGGGAGAGCAGATGCCATTGGCTGGTCACTGCTTGTGCTGGATTACCAAAGAGTACAGGGAGCTCCTTATTCTTCTGCTGAGGTGGCTGCTGGGGGATGGAGTCAGGGAGGAGGAAGGGAAGGTAAGGCAAGGCAAGGCAAGGAAAGGGAAAGCAAGGGAAGGGAAGGCAAGGCAAGGGAAGGAAAGAGAAGGCAAGAGAAGGCAAGGCAAGGGAAGGAGAGGGGAGTGGAGGGAAGGGGAGGGGAGGGGTCTGCGTGGCAGAGGATCTCTTATGGCTAGCACCTCCAGTGTGACTACATCATTGCAGCACTTCCCAGCTCCAGCAGGGTTCCACAACCTCTGGCAGCGAGGGCCCAAGCAGTGGGACTGTGGAACAAGGCATTTGGCGCTGGGGAGGTGGTGTCTGCATTATACATATTTCTGGACTTTTTGTTACCGCAGGCTCCTCCACTCTCATTCCTTGGAGTGAAGAGCCTGTGATGCTCACCTGAACTGACCTGTTCCAAATTCAGTTGCACAGGTACACCCACATGGATGTGGTCAGGCTGCCTCTAGGCTAACCCTTGTAGGTGTAACCTCAGTGTTTTTAAAGCTTAAGTCACAGCCAGGTCCTCCTCTCCTTTAGATTTCATCTGTTAATAAAGCAACTAATGGTTCCCTGTCCCCCACTGGTAGGCAAGCAGTTGGTTGTACAGCACTTGGAGAGCTCTGAAGCGTTGTGGACTGTGTGCTAAATATAATTAGTATTTCACAACTATTTATATTACTTTTTTTTATTTATTAATGATGTTAATCAATATTAACTTGCTGTCCACTAGGGTATATTATTAAAACAGTACCGTGCACAACCAATTGTCTCCATCAGTACTTAAAATGTGATTATGCTGCAGCTAAGAAAATTAGATAGTGCAGTAAATAGACCCCGTGTTTGTTTCTTACAAAACAAAGAGGTGTCAGTGGGCCTGTTCATTATTTTGGGTTATAATTTCCTACTGATACTTAAGAAAAATTACGTATTGGAATTTCAGCCCCATTAACTTATATGTCTGTGCATGCAAACGTGTGTGCATTTGTATGATGACAATGTTTGTAATGCTGTCAAATTATATTACATATTAAAAAAACCCCCAACAACAACAAAACCAAACATTGCTCAAAGCAATTACTAACTTCAGAGCACACCACATCTTTTTGGTTTCCAGTCCCGTTTTTCCCCTGATAATTATGTTGAATAATACATGCTTTTCCATTACCAACTATCCAGTAGGGATTACAAGATATACCACACATGTGATTTAATGTGGCTGTCAGAAACTTGGCTATTACCTTCCCTTTTGCATTTTATTTCTTACTTTTAATTGAGCAACATTTAATGTTACATTACAATTGATTTGTGTGGATCTTAATCTTGATCTCTTAAGTATTCAGGCTTAATGAGACAATTCTTTATTATTGATATATGAAGTGTCTATGGATAGGTCAACTGAACAACACCCTTGTGATTAAAAGCAATAGTGATTACATTTGAGGAGTTAGCTTCATAAGTATGAACTTCTATGTACCTGGATTTGTGCAGTCCAATATTTACTCATCTTTTAGCTATATTCCATTTAAATATGCATAGTTTGAGAAAGAGAGAGTGAGATATAAAGCTGTATGTATATGATCAATAATATTTATACACACGTGAATGAAAACACATGAGTAAATTCATGACTCAGAATACTGATTAACGGGTAGCTTTTATATCTATATTATATATAGTTTTTAGTATATTATTATTGATAATCCAGTTAAGCCAGTTATTGCTGCTTTTATAAGCTTAAGGAAGACTACATTTAAAGTAAAATTATTCCGTGAAGTTATGCCAACACAAATTATGATCAAATCTTGTTGTATCAAAACTTGATTTGGTGTTTGTTGTTTTTCATTTCTTTCTTCTCTGTTCTATGGAAGAAGTGGTAAAAGGTGTAGCAAAAAGTTCCTAAAAGCTGTTACTACTTTTATGATTTCAAATGCTTAAATTTCACAACTAAACTCTTCCTCTTTAAACAGAGGTTGTTATAATGATATTCCTACGATTCCAAAGAGGAAAAATCCCAATTAAAAATCCTTGTGCTTTATGCAGTGGCAACCCTTCCCCCTGTTATTCATTACCTCGAGATTTGGGCTCTGTTTCCAGCATTGCACCATGAAGCCATTTTAGCCTGTGCTGGAGCCTGCTGAGGTTCCAGGGGAGAGCAGAAGCTGCTGGGCTGGGCTCTGTGCCTGCTGGGCTCTGCTCTCCACATCTCCCTTCTGCCACTACTCCAGCACCTCCCAAGCTGTCTCCCAGCAGGAGCTGTTGGCTGTTGTTAATGCTTTCCTCCCAATAGGAATCTAGTCAACATTAAATCATCATGGTTATGTTTTAAATGAGACTGGAAATGGTAGCAGCAGGGCTGCGTTTCACACCCGTGACTAGTCCTCAGCAGAAGGAAAACTGGTCAGCACAAGTTCTGATTTCATGATAGGACTATACTAACTTCAGCTCTCAGCAATTTAGAAGTTCATACCTGTGGCTTGCTTCGGGTGATAGAGATACCTAGTGTCATTGTGGTCTGGTGATGCCATCTGGAAGTTTTTTCCCCTAAAACTTTGTTCACAGTAGGCAGTTGTGTATTGATTTGGTGTCTGCCCAGGTAGTCTCTGAATCCTAGCCCAGGCTGTGAAACTAATGAACAGCATGTGTGTATCTTGGCCATATGTCAGTGTGTATATATATATATGTGTGTGTGTATGTGTGTATGTGCATGTGTGTCAGCAGCTGCTTGCTGTCAGGTTTGTCACAAATCCCGACACACAGGTGGGATTCAAAGAAAACTGTTCTATTCAAGAATCTGCTCAGACTTTTGAAGCAACTAAGTTAACAGGACCCCTTTACAGCAGGTCCTAGCCTTTGCACATACAATGTAAAAAATAGTGAGTTTAAACACCTCTGAGTTTATTTAAAATATGGAAATTTTGTCATAATTATGGGGAGACACATCTTGGTTGACTGTTTTGGCTCAACCAGTAAATAGTAACAAAATAATCTACAGGGAGAGGTTTAGAAAAAAACACATGGGAAATTTTGTTTTGGAAACACTGACACATGTGGTTCCTAAAACACTGTATGCTCCCTGGAACTCAGGTGCTCTTGACTGAAGACTACATTCTTCTCAGTTCTTCACAGTTGAAGAACAATCATTTCAGGGGTTTCTGACACCATAACCACATTTCTATGGGCTTTGAGTGGAACAGACATCCCAGAGCTCCGAAAACCTAACCTAGCATGCCTCATGAAGTCTGGTCTGCACTGACAGGGAAATTCCAGGGACAGGACATCTGGGGATCTTTTCCATGTCCACAGCATTTGCAAGAGATTATTGCGCGTCGTTTTGCCTGTCCTGATTATGCCTTGGTCTACGCTGCATGCCCAATCAGCTGGAGGCCAAGGCTTCTCTGCAGTGCTTGCCAGCTTTGGAAATCCTACCTTCTCTAATGCCATGCTAAGTCCCATTTCAGACTTTTGATTTCTAAAAGTTTCAGTGGCACTGCCCTTGTTAACACCAAGGGTGGATTTGGCCAAGTACCTGAGAGGTTGGTCCTCATTACATTAAAGGATTCTGATAACATTCTGGTTATATATTACCTGAAAGGAGGGGGTTGTTAATGTGTGATAGTACCCTCAGTAAGAAACTACAAATCATTACTCAAGCATTCAGGTTTCCCTGTCATCAATGTGTCTGTATTGTTTCACACATGAAATAACACATTAAGGTGTTGTTAGTGGATATGACAATCTATTCAGCTTTCCTCCAGGGACTAGATAATGGCTTATGGATATATTAAAACTTCTGATTTTGGCATCTATTATAATATGATGAATGAGTGGCATATAACAACGGTGTTTTGCTTGCTGAGATGTTGGGAATAAAATGAGAAATAAATCCACGTAGTATGTGTCTGTTTTGAGAGTTCATCTCCGGCCTGGCCATGTTCTTTGTTCTCTGGGCAGTGGTGGCTTCAGGTATAAGTGTGTATGAAACTGCTGCGCTTTTTTTCTCTGATAATTGCAGAGATGCTTAAACTTCTGGCAGGTAATTGGAATGCTCTAATTCTGAGACTCCCATCAGGCAGCAACATATCTTGCAGACAAACTATCTAACAGTGTGTCCGTGATGGCATCCAAATTACGGGGCGTACGTATTATGTGGTACTGGTGCTGCATCGCACTGCTTCTCCCATTGTGAAAAGCTAATGTACCATTTTTAAAGAGAAAATCAGGTCAAAGTTCTGTTGACGTCATGTAGAGACCTGAGAAATTCCTCTGGAAATTTTTTATTCCTTCATTATACTCTGTAACTTTGTCATTTTGGGCTTCTTGTTACACAAGGCTGATATACCTTGAATGTCAATGATCACTGAAATACTGTGTAATAGAAGCAAGTAAGAAACTAGTGAGTAAAGATCTTCATATTTACCTATGAGACCTGCCTTCCAGGTGGATTTTGGTGATAAGCCTGACTCCTTGTTCTTCAGTGATGGGCAGCGAAGAATTGACTTTGTTTTGGTGTATGAAGATGAAAGTAAAAAAATGACTCATAAGAGGAGTGATCGTAAAAAGCAGAAGGTGAGTTATTTTTCATATATTGAGTGTTGGAGCCATGGGCAGAAAAGACAGTGCCCTCACTCAGAAGAACAGCAATTGCATTGCCCTATCCTTGGAGTACTCTTCGGAGCTGGGAACCTGAAGCCCATCAAACTGAGCAGGGAACAGGGCTCAGACCAGTCGATTGCTGTGTAAATGGGCAGAGCTCTGCATACCATCTCTGTCAGTGTGTTCTTGGTGACCTCAGAGCATCTTCCTGGGAGGGAACCCTTTAGGAGATTTGAGCACAAAAATGCTGGTATCAGGTTCCTGGTTAGAATTAGACACCAAGTTCTTCAGACTGGGGCAATTTCTGTACCTACAGTAGTTCAGTTAGGCCCCTAATGGACTTTGGTATTAAAATCAGAGTATTCAGAGGAACCCAAAGGAGGCAGCTGACCAGGTGCTCCAGATCACAGTTATGAACACAGCTGCTGACATTCTGCCAAATAAAGTAGCTAAGTTCTTTATGGGAAATAACTGTGCAACATGTTGTCACCAGAATTTCTCCCTGTACCACTCCTTCCCTTGACACTTCAACAGCTTGGCCCTCCCTAGGGACCTTGCAAAAAATTTCTGACTATAGCCAGTGACTTCTTGATGCTCCTTAGCAGCTATGAACCACAATAATAGATTACTTTAATTATTATTTTTTTAATAATTTCATCAGTTCTACCAGTGAACTACATTCATTATGGCACCCAGGGTCACAAACCCCAGCTATTTTAATCATGACCTGT
>VXAY01004337.1:2088765-2124480 GCA_013399855.1 Oxyruncus cristatus
CCCACGTCCTTCTCTGATTTAGCAACAATCCACGTTCCAGCAGCAGCCTCTGGTAGAGACAGGCCAGGACAAAGATATCACTGAAAGCAGCTCGTATACAAATAATGATTTGCAGTTAGGAAAGAGAAGAGTAGGAGTAAAAAAGCCTGTAGCTGAGTCGGCTGATACTCATTACACAGTGTTGTCGTTGGCATAAACAGGACAGCCATAAGGAATGTTGTTAGTAGGGTTTGAGGGAGTCCTGCCGTGGGTGGATGTTGCGTTACACATGATCACAGGATCAGCAATAAAAATTAATTGAAAGAGGTAATTAGAAACAAAAAGCTGCCCCTTTGGAAAGAATTGTTTTTATCAATTAGCATTTTACATTTCTGTTTGTAATACTTGGCCATTGCCCAAATATACTTAAAAATATAATGAGCATCTTTTCCAAACAGTGATGGAAATTAAATGTGAGCAATGGAGTAGTATTTTTAGTGTAGCATTAATGTTAGACATTAGCCAGAACAAAACTATGAATAATTAGACCAGAAAATTGTGGGTAATGAGCTACGTGCTTGCAAAAAACTTTACTTTTGAAGGTCTTAGTTCCACGAAGATCCACACTGAACCTGTGGCATGCTGAGGAAGAAAAAGCAGTCTATCTACATGCAACGAATGTGAGAACAAGAGGATATTAGATGAATGATAAGGCAAAGACTGAGCGGCTGGGGAGCAGTTCTGTGGAAGAGGCCCTGATGGTCATTGTGGAGAACAAGCTCAACAGGAGCCGGCTGTGCAGCCTGGCAGCAAAATGGCCAACAAAGCCTCTACGGGCAGAAGTACTGCCAGGAGAGTGAGACACATGACTGGGGTGACATGGATGTCTCAGAAGGAAGCTGAAAACAGCAGTGATAGCAGTTTTCAGAGCCAGTATTTCTGTGGACAGGAGAAGCTGAAGCCATAGGGAGACTGTTCACATGTACCTTATGTCTGAGTTTGAAAGGAAGATGACAATTTATGGTGCGGTTTTGCATCCTTAGAATTCCAGGGAGATAATTAATATTTCAATCTACCACAGTTCCCAGAATGGTGTGGGGATGATGCTGCCCAAGGTAGATTCAGATTTCATCACTGTTTGCATAAAATCTACTTGATGGCTTGTCTTTACTGATGCTGGTTTTTATTTGGTTGCAATTTTTTCTGGGGCAAATAACTTCCAGCCTTGTGAAGAAATACAACCAAAATGAGGATTATTGACATTTACAATCAGTTTTAAATACTGCATATGTTACTGTCTGATCAATGATGAACTGAAAATGCTGAATTTTTTAAGTACTATCTTGTATAATTTAAGGTGTTTCAAGCCTGAATAGGTTCTTTGCTCATGCTACTCTTTCTTTGACTTCCCTGACAGTTTCATAGAGCTATTATCCAGAGCTTTTTTATGCACAGAATTTGGAAACTCCGGCTTACTGAAAAATAGGAAATCCAATGATGTCTCTTCTCATAGGGTGACATCCTCACGTCACTGAAGTCAGGAGCAAGGTCTGCACTGGCCATGTGTAACGTTACTCATCTATGAAGTCTAGGGACCAGGAGTGTAGTGACTGGGACAAATTCTGTCAGATGCACAGACCACCCCACCCGATTGCATGACATGGAAGTCACTTCAGAATTTGAATTATTAGTGGACATCTGCGGATCTACATTTCTGAAGTAAAATGTTTTGGGTGCCACAGTGGGTGATTTTGTATGATACCGAGCATGGAGGAGTCCCCAAACACTTACTGAATTTAGACAGAAGGATTTGAAAATCAGACCACAATGTATGTATCCAATTTACTGGATTAAGAGAAACAAGACACAGATTCACTTGTTCTTCTGCAGCAAGAGAAGAATCAGATGCTGGGATTATTATTATATTGGATTTTAATGACTTTCTGTCCTTTATAAAAGAATTGCATGAGTGTAACATTAGTTTATATTAATTAACAGTATTCTTGGGAAAACATCTCAGAGGACAGAAGGAAATAACTAAAAGCATGGGTGTGATTTGGATAGTATGAATAAATACATGGGATTCTGCAGTTCTTGGAGATGCACAGTGTGGCTCTGTGCTTGTCTCATTTCCATTTGTTTCTGAAATCTGGAGGCAAAGTCAAACAAATGAAATGGCAACCTCATGGAAGCTTCCAACATAATTTATATATCCAAAAGTTAGCAGATAAGTTTCATGTATGCAATTCACTTCAAGCTCCAAACCTTTTTAGTTGGTATACAATTAATTTTGCAAGCACTAGCAAAAATCAAACTGCCAGGAGCAGATTCCAGAAACTGTACCTTGCAAGCAATTGAAATTCCTGCCCAAAGCATGGTTTTTAAACCTACAATTTATGTACCCTATTTGTCAGGATAGGTTACCATCAGATTAGAATTTAAATATTACCAGTCTTTTCAAGAATGCTCCCAAATGCCACTTCTGTCTGTTGGGGTCCTCAAGGAGCTCATTGTTGAAAGTCAAAGGTTCAGTGGCAGAAAGGTAAATTCAAAATAAATCAATGCAGAGTGTCATTCTCATCCATCTACTTCCCCCCAACAGAAATAAACAGAAAGACTGCCAGTCATTCAAGTAAGAATGTGGGCAAAACATTCATTTCCAGCCATGAAGGAATCTGTGCTTTACAGAAATAGACAGATTTTTTTTTTTCAAAATTGAGTGAAAACTATAATTCTTGGAGAATATTACACTTGGAGAATATTACATTCTTGGAGAATCTTGTTGGGGTTCTTTTAAAGTACAGTCATACTGGGAACTTTGGCAGGGTTTCAGAAGTTTGTCTTCATAAGCAAACAATGAACAGTTCCTGCCTCTAGAGTTGTTTAGTTCAGATAACCAACAGGAAAACAAACAATCAAACAACCCCAAAAAAACAATGACCAAAACAAAATTAAGCTTAGGTAACTTCTCAAACACAAGTTGTACTTATCCCACTGCTTAGCATGTGTCATACCTGTGGTGAGAAAACAATACTTGGGTTTACAGAAAAAGGGGTACCTCAACGCTATTTTATGTAGTGATTTGAGGCAGGAGAGAATGACAGGCTCTGCATGCCTGTAGTGTGCTCAGCTGGCCTACTCAGGATGTCTGATAACAAGTACGGAAGGAACCTTTGGCACTGGGAGGAGGGCAGCCACACCTGCCCTCGTCTCTGCTGGATAGATTGGTTTTGAGGCAGGAGCTCACTGAAATAAAACCTCTGTTCCTGAGGCAACCACAAATCCAAATACTACTTCTTTGCCTGATGGAAGGAAGGGTAGCAGAAGGATACAAACACAGATGGAAGGAGGGAGTTACACTGAAGTTGCTACGTGCATTCATAGGACCAGAAATGGGTCTTTCCAAACAGGGTGACTAAAGCCACTGTTGAGGACAAGGCTAGATTGCAGTGTTGCCAGTTCTGTGTGGTCATGGATCACGTTTCAGAAAACCAGGAGACTGGCTTAAAATCAAAGGGTATCTCAGAAAATATGTATTTGGAATTCTTTGGGTTTGGGGTTTTTTTTATGTCATCTTTTATGGCATGTTCTGCTTCGCATTTTTATGATTATCTTCAAGCATAAGGGAAAGAAGCTTACAGAGCAGAGCTTCTCAATCAATTAATTTTCTGATGCTGACAACTGAAACTTTGAGGAAAGTTCCAAATATCATCAAAGAAACTGTGAGGGTTGGCAGTTAGCATTGTTACAATGATCCTCTCCACTCCATTCAGCTGTTTTCCATGGGGGAGGCTTTGAGCCCCATGTTTTTTCTCTTAGTGACTGTGATTCATCTGTTGCCTGTCAGGTAAGACAGAGGTGGCTACTCAAGCACTCTTGTCTTGTTAGGGTTTTTCCCCTGAAACTACATGGAAATTGTTCTAGGGAACTTTTCTCTTTGCACAAAAGAAACTTAACAAGGATTTGAGTTGGCGTTCTGCTGTCACTGTAATCAATGCAAATCCTCCCTACCGTTTACAAAACACGGGGAAAGCTGCTACCAATTTCTAGACCCACAATCTTTTTAATCTCCTCAGATTGGCAAGACAATCACCAGACATTGAAAGCACAGTGGTGAAAGAAGCAGCTCCCAAGAGCTGACCCTTCTACGTGCCTGTAATACTTGTCATTTAGTTACACTCTGCTTTCACTTTCTTGAGACTGTATATGGTTATGCATCCTGTTGTGTCTTAGCCTGTCAGCTAGCCATTCAATCATCTAAACCTGTGTCAGGTTTAGATCAGCAGCATTATCATGATTACTTTATTATTGCAACTTAGCCTTGCAGGTAGCTGAGCAAAATGCTGGATACTAAAATAAACTTTGGATGGTCTCCCCCTTCCAGCCTAATAAGCTATCATATCTATACACTGTATTCCCTAGTCAATGCAAAACCACTGTAGACTCCTCTGAGTAAAAGTCTAGCTCCTCCATAGATCATTATATGTATAATTCAATCATTTATATAAAATAGCAAAGCCCCTAATTAGCAAAGTCTCCCAGCGGCTTTGTTTCTCACTACTTGCATTAATGCATTATTAGAAACCTTAATATTGTCAACATTCCTTTAAGATTTTGAGGGCAAAATTAATATCAGGAACTCCTTGCCATAGTAAATTATTAAAGGAATCTGATTAAAAGATTTTTAAAAAGTAGTATTAGACTTCTACAAATGAGAATTGCCCTGCATTTATCTTTGTGTTATTTAGGAAGAAAATGAAACAGGTATTTAGCTCCCTGCCTTTTTTATTTGCTGAAACAAAGCAGAACGCAGGTTGAAATATTTTCATGATTCGGTATTATTCACTTTAGAATGAAACACGTGAATATGGAAGAAGCAAAGAGGTGGGATAAACTGACAAAGTTACTACTGGAGTAACAAACAAATCCTTTGTTGTGTACTATATATATTAATGAACGGGTAAGAAGGTTGAGTTTTAAGATAACAAAAATTTCAGATGAAATGATTATGTAATTTACTTAGAAGCCAAGACTGAACCTTTACCTTTGAAGGAGACTGGAGAGCACCATTAGCTATGAAATATTGAAAAATGCGAGGAAATATGTTACTGCAAGGAAAACACTCATTCACATTTGGGATTCTAAGTTAGAGCTGTTAGTACAAGGAAGATAATTTGATGTATACACTGTAAACTTATATATTACATATATATATATACACAATATTATATATACAGTGAAAAAATATAAAGAGCATTATACTGTCACCAATAACCAAGTGAATTAATGAGATATGGACAGATACCTCCATGAAGAGTGCTATCCAAGTTTTATCCTGAGAAAAGCAAGGAAGGAGAAAGGTGATAAGTATTGATGGGAGAAGAAAACAGATTGAAATGTTTGGCTCTTCTTGTCCCTAATTTGAGTAGAAGGTGATATTCACTGGAAAAAAAAGTCAGAAAAGCCAAGACAGATAAGAAAAATACCTTTTAACAAAGTATGAAATTAGGCCATCATGACCTTTGCCACATGCAGCTGCTGCAGCTGAGAACTAACAAACTATAAATGAGGTAGGCTGTTCATATTGTTATTAAGTTCTATAACTATTAATTCCAAGACTTGCTAGAGTTTTTGAAAAATAGCTTTTTCTTGCTTGGGGACTTACAACCATCTTTAAATATTCAAGAACAAACTGGATGAAACTTAACATGAATATACAACTGACCTGTTCCTGTGGAAACTTCTAAAGATTTTTGCCCTTTTTACTGAAGCACCTGGTTTTTGCCCCTAGAGTGGACTGGCCTTGGGTTTAGTCCTGAAGACCAGTTTCCATGTACCTATCAAAGTTCCTAAGACTTTATCTACAGGGTTATTCATTGACTCTGGTCCTTTACCGTGGCAACAGGCCTGGATCTTAAGCACAGACCTGAAGGCTGTTAGTCTGGCTACAGAGAACCACATGACAAAAAACACTGGGCCATTCTTCTTTTAAGTTCCTGTGGTGGTAGATGCAGAATCCTTTAAGCACATACAAACAACAAGGAAATTGTCCAGTGACATGAAAGCAATCTGGGAGTAAGAAAGTAGTATCACCAAGTTACTCCAAGAAACTCACTGCATGCCTAGCCTAACCTGGTACAGCAATAAAGCTATCTGACCACAGTGCATTTGAGTTGTTTTCTTCCAGCAAACTGCTCACAGAAGACTTTCTAAAGGACAGATTAATAGGGGAGGAAGGCTGCTGTCAGCGGTTCAGTTAGTGATTAAAGGTGAAGGAGATCACAAGTTTCAGGGATAGCTTTCAAAATGTTCCAAGTTCTTCAAAATCTGGGGCATGTTTTTACCTCTAGAAACTAAGAGGATGAATTCCCCACAGTTGCATTTGAGGGCAATATTGCATGTCCGACAAAAAAACTGATCAGGATTAATTAATAGGTAGGATTGAGCCTACCACCATAGTAGCTGCCAAGTGGGCTATGGAGTTAACAACCCAACAATTCTGTGTTTTGGGAGGCAATTCCATTCTTCTGTACATACATATTTGTGAAATTTGGAACAGATGTTTTACAGTGTCCAATACCTTTTAACAGAGGAAGAGGCAAGTATATGAATCAAACCTGATAAACAACGGCTTGCAACTTGAAGCAACGAGGTCGGTGAGTGCTCTTCCCTGTGTGAATGGCTGTGTCTGAGAGAAGAGCTGCCCCTTTGGGAATAAGGAAACTGGATATATGAATTGACATGTAACATGTCTCTCCTCTCAGGAGAAAAAGGCCCACCTTTTTTCTGTCAGTAATGTCTATGTGATCTGATGTGAAATCTTTTTAAACTTTGTGTCTCTGCCTTCCTCTGCAAAATAAAAGATGGGAAGCTGGGAGATGACATTGGGAAGCTGGGAGATTACATAGGTCATGTTTGCCTAGGGCTTGGAAGATAAAAATTACTGTCTGTGCCCTGCAGAGAGGTTCTTCCCCTATTCTGGCTGTGTACTACATGTGGGAAGGCAGTGTGTGTCCAGAGCAGAATGACCCTGCCTGAAGAGCAGTGCAGGGCTCCCGCACATGACACTGTTCCTCACAGAGGCTGGCACTGTGCAAGTGGTTCTAACTATCATGCTTTTATATTTTGGGCTGCGATGTCACCTTCAGGCAGTTCAAGAGCACTTTGATGGAGCACACTAGCTGCTGGAGTTGCTGTCTCTTCCAGGGAGGGGTAGAGCCCCTCCAAGTCCCTTCTCTTCCTTCCTACCCTGAGCGGCTGCAGCGTTCCATCTGTCTCCCTGTCCTGGACAATCACTTCCTGTTTAAAGTTGTTGTTGTTTGGTAGTTCTACAGTGAGCTCCAGAAAAGGTTGCTTTGCCCCTTCCTCCCAAATTAGATTCAGAATCCATGGCATCACAGTATTTGATTTATGCAGTGGGGACTCCTGCTGCATGGCCAAGGATGCAGTCTGGCTCTTCACATTCATGGGAAAGTAAATACTTGCTGGAAGGCTGCTGCAGATCTTGTGCTATACTTACATACCACAGTTTTCAATAGTTCTGCCATGATCATGACTAAAAAACATTTGAAACTGGAAGTTTCCCCAGTCTAGATCAGATATTTGACCAGTGTTCCCGAGCTAACGAGATACATAATGTAATTTCATGTGGCTGAGACTCACTAATGCAGAGCAGAAATAGAAGGTCTATAGGCCATGACGACAAGAGGTAGGAGTGGCTGTCAGGTTTCCCACTGCATACTGCTGCTGGTTTGGGCAGGCCACTGGGAGCAAATGTGCCCCATGCTGTCTTTTTCAGCAGACTCATCTGATTTCCCTTTCCATTCTCCATTTGAAGCCTGGAATTCTTGTTGCCCAGGAGCACCCCATGGGTGCCTAGCCTAGTCACATCACCCTGGGGTTGTACTTGAGCTCCTGGGAAGTCTCTTACAGCTTCAGAGCCACAGCTGCCCTGTCCAGCTACAAGTACAAATACTCCTAATGACCCCATATGGGGGAAATGTTGTTAAACTTTAATTGCTTTGTAAAATACTTTGCAGAGATGTATTCACTGTCTTTTTTATATACCTTTATATGTAAGAGTGTTTCCACCTCATGCCAGTGCTTTTACTGAACCTAATGATATATTTGCTAAGACAGACAATGAATGCGACTTTGAGTAGGTCATCGATGAGCTGCAAAGAGAAAGAAAATACTAGGTAGTTCAAGAATCGTTATGTAAAGTTCCTTACTTTCATTTTCTTACATATTTTCCATATTCTTTCATCTCAGGTTTTGGATGAGAAACTTATTTTTGTGAAAGTGCATGCACCTTGGGAAGTGCTGTGCACATATGCCGAGGTTATGCACATCAAAATGCCTCTGCAACACAATGACTTGAAAACCCGAGACTCAGCTTTCAACTGGTTTAGTAGACTCTTCAGAGTGGATGAAAATATCATCAAACCTGAGCAAGAGTTTTTCACTGCCCCTTTTCAAAAGGAACATTTGTCAAACTTTTATATCCACGACAAAGACACATTTTTCAACCCTGCAACCCGAAGCCGAATTGTAAGTCCATGGAGTGTTTCTAGCATTTACTCTGAAAAAGAAACTATTCCTTTAATCAAATCAATGTAATTACCTTCATTAAAACATCCTGCAAAATTAAAAATGTTTGGGATGCAATAGTCCCATGTTATATATGAAATAGCCTGGACAATCCAGAAGGAAAACATTCCTTACATTTTTCCTTTTCTGTTCCACCTGAATTTAAAGGAGGGATTTGAATGGTTTGTATACCCTATGCAATTAATTTTGTCTACACTGCTTACTCTTTGCTAACTTGATTGTATGTTGAGACAGTTATAGCTGTGTATGATTACTTTCAGCTTCCAAGAGACACAAAAAATATTTTATGAATTTTAGGTTCATTTTATCCTGTCCCGTGTGGAATATGCAACCAAAAACAATGTCAAAAAGTTTGGCATTAACAAATTACTGGACACTGGAATCTACAAAGCAGCATTTCCCCTTCATGACGTAAGTCCAGTGCTTTTAACTAAAATACACTTTGAAATAGAGGTCTGAACTGTATCTGAGGGGTTTATATCAAAAGATACAAGCACTATTCATTGTCTTATTCCTTGACTGGTTATTATATCCACATAAAAGAATAAGACATGGCTTGGCTGAAGAGATTTTCTTCCAAAGTACTGTTAGTTAAAAATGTAGTTCTATAACTAAAAAACGTATTTCACTTAAGAGTTGTTAAATTTGTATTCTCTGGGAGGTGTTTACTGAACACCTGTGCCTGGCCTGAGTGATGGTTCCCATGACACACTGTATCATCAGTTCTAAATCAGTTTTAACACTTTTCCCTTTCATTATTATCCAGTTTTTCAGTATTAAAATTCCAATCAAATATCAACATTGTTGATAAAGGTGTCTTCTACCAATCTCATCTTAGGATGTGGGAAAGTCTTGCAGAGTAAGAAACATTCCCACAGTTCCCAAACATTGCAATGCACGTGCAGGGAGGCTCAGGCTTCTGCAGGAAGACTCTGGCCAGCCAGTCCAGTGCCTCACAGGTGATGCCAGAGACCTGCAGAGAGAAGCGTCACTGGTTTGAATTTCACCTTGCAATAATAAGAAATCCAGCTTTTGTAGCTACACTTCTGAAATTTTTAAAGTTACATTATTTGAAGAAGGAAGTTATACTGAAAATTGTTTTGTATACCAAGGCTAGCAATAGCAAAGAAATAGAAAATGAAGGAGAAAAAAAAATCAGATTTCAGAGTATTTGACTAAGGAAAAGCTCCATGTGAAGCTGTAAATGCAATACAGTGTGCAAAGACTGCGAGCTGATTTTCTGCATTCTATTACATACCCACACCCCCACACCTCCTCTGCATCAGAGCCACCATTCTGTGTCCATGGTGTGTTATGCTGAGGAGACATTGAGAACATGAGAGGT
Source organism: Oxyruncus cristatus (assembly GCA_013399855.1). NCBI lineage: Eukaryota > Metazoa > Chordata > Aves > Passeriformes > Cotingidae > Oxyruncus > Oxyruncus cristatus. The sequence goes on from VXAY01004337.1 coordinate 2,098,700, forward strand.
CAGTAACTCCTTCAGCTGCTTGGACGTCCCTTAAAATATTAAGGAGGCCTCCAAGGGTTTCAAAGAAATCTTTAGGCAGAATCAAGACAAATCATGTTTTTGTGAGTAAACAAAGCTTTAGAGGATAGAATTAATATAATCTGTGACTATCCATTTTTAAGGTTTCCTATTAAAGATTTAAAACCTGTCTTCCAGGCTATTCCTCTCATAGCATGGGGAATTTGGACTCAATATGACTAGTAATTAATGACTGTCTTTTTATACAATTAAAATTATATACCTCAGCTACGCTGAAAATCAAAAGTAGCCTGTAGATTTCTACAAACATTGCATCACAGAGACAGAATGGAAAATTCTCTCAAATAAAGTAGATTTTATTGAAATAGCTTTTTAAATAGCCTAGTAAAAACAACAAGGATTATGTCCATGTAAGCTCTCTTTTAAATTTAAAACAGACTAGAGACCCTGGATTTATCCCACAGACTTTCCAGCCTGCAGTCTAGTACAGTATTATTTTGAAGCAAAGCATGCTAGCATGTTAAAGCTACTTATAATACATTTTAAATTCAGCCCTGTTCTCTGATTAGATTGGATCCTTTTTTATTTTCTATTCCTAAGTGCCAAGATGCTGACATGTGCTTAGATTTAAGTTCATGATGAGTCTCTGTTATTTACAGCTCACATATGTACAGTGTTAGTTTTAGTATTCAGTGTCTTTCTGAAAATGTTCTGTCCTGAATCCTGGTGCGTTCTCAGAGTTGCCTTCCTGCTCCTTTTCCTGCCTTGCAGTGAGACTGTTCTAAAAGGCTATTCTGGCTTCGTGGCATAGGGATCGTCTGTAGACCTGAGAGCTGAGCTGTGCTGGTTGGATTAGTGCTATCTTTTTCTCATGCTCTTTTTGTTTTGCAGTCTAATTTTAGGCACCTGTCAAACGATCCCAACTGCCCAAGTGAACGATATCTTCTTTACAGAGAATGGGCACATCCTAAAAACATCTTCAAACTGCAACCCCTGGATTTCATCAGGTTTGTGTGACTGGGGCTGGACTAATGCAGGGGGAACTAGAAATTTACATAATAGGTCTGGTTTTGGGCATGTCAAGGAGGCACAGGTCCGTTTTGAGGGATAATACATACACCCAGATCAGCTCATGCATAGGAGCATACTTTGAGCTTGCTTTCATGATAAGCCAATTCATGAAAAGGCAACCACTTAAATTTTTTCTTTGTAAGGTATGATCATTCTCTCTTTTTTCTTTTTCTTTTTTTTTTTTGCCATTTCTATCCTCTTGCAAAAGCATAAAATTGGTGATAGAAATACCAAGCAACAATACTACTGCAATCCCAAAGTTCAAACCAGAGGAATAGGACAATGTGGATTGGCAAAAAATGTATGAAATAAAGAGCCATTTGAAACAGAAATGTTAATTTACTTGCATGTAAGGAAAAAAACCCAACACGTTTCTCCTCCTTTCCATAGGAAATACTATGGAGAGAAAATCGGCATCTACTTTGCTTGGCTGGGCTTTTACACCAACATGCTGACCGTGGCTGCGGTTGTAGGAGTTGGCTGTTTTCTTTATGGATGCCTGACAAAGGACAACTGCACATGGAGGTACATCGGGCCTGGTTTAGTATCACATGCAATTTTGATCACTCCTGTACAGAGGGGTACTGCACAGGGTTTGTGAGACACTGCACAATAAAAGAGACAAAATTAAAGGGCCTGAGATCAACTGTTGTTGTGGATTTGAAAGTAAAGGAATAAAATATGAGTAAGAAGTAATATAAGAAGAGTAACAGATGTCCAGGGACCATTACAGTGATAGACATCTTGGAGTTTGCTATTTCATCATTTTATTTATATTTTCTGCTAGGTTCACCACATCTAGCATAGAAACATGAAGAAAAGAGTGACAACTGGAAGTTGATACAAATTGCCAAAACACATAATTTTCACTGTGGTAATCCTTAAAGGAGATATCCAAAGATCTTGATAATTTCTTTCCTCAATTTTGGGACAATAGAGGAAGAGTAACTGCACAGGGGCCTTCAGCTGCCCAAGATACGTTGCGAGGCAAGGCATAGCCATGACATAGATTCCCTCATCAGAACACAACAAAGTGATATCATGGCAAAATGACTCAGGAAAAAAAATGAACAGGTGTCATTGTGTCAAATGGTCTATAGGCCATCACACTGTATACCTCCTCCTGGGAGGATGTTCACAATCCATGCTGAAGGGCTGTTCCAGAGCTCCACTCCTATGGCAAATTTATACATATTTAGCCTTTAGGCAGTATCATAATTTAGTTAAACAGCTCGTCTCTCCTCCCTGGTGTTTAACCCCCAATGTACGTATAGAAAACATTTATGGTACCTCACAGCCACCACCATACTAGGGTAGTTTGGTATTAGTGAGATGGCAACTCTTTTGCCATCTCTTAGGAGACAGATCTGCCATTCCTTGAATCGTCCTGCCAGCTCCCCTCTGCACAATTTCCAATCTGATCCTCTTTGAAGACCACAGGGTAGCTCTTTGGCTCTGCAGCTATTCCTTGTTCTGGTAGGCAGTGTTTCTCTTCCTTCTCCCCTTGGGTTTGCTACAATAGCATGCAACTGTGGGTTCCCTATTGAAGAGTGTGAGATCTTTGAAGAGCTGTTTTGTTTTTAATCTGGGCAGTTTTGAGAATTACCACCATGTACAAGGGATGGAAATTATTTTCCTCATATGTCATCCATTTTTGAGATGAGGACTAAGAAAGGAAATGTGTTGCCAGGGTGAGGGGTGGGGGTGGAATTCTTGAGAGCAGATCACTAATAAATTACTTAATTCCCTGAGATTATTGCACTGTCCTCATGTGCGAAAAAGGACTAAAGAATTTAGTGTTGGTGAGTGACTGACTAGTTTTGTTTTTAGCCAAGAAGTGTGTGATCCCAACATAGGAGGTAATATCATAATGTGCCCTCAGTGTGATAAAGTATGTACCTACTGGAACCTCACCATCACTTGTGAATCATCCAAGGTAACTACATTTACAGCTTATAGACATGATATTGAACTTTACTTTCACTTTCTCTAGTACTACATATAAAACAATGTTGTTCCTCCACTAATGTCCCCCAGAATTGCTAGAAATGTGCAAATAGTTATTCCTTTTGATACCGTGACAACTTTGGAGCAATTAATGTTGTTGGTTTTACTTCTCAATTTGATCTAAAAGGAAATTTATTTTTTTTAATGTCACATCGGTGCTGGTTATTTGATACGGGACTAAAGTGTTATTTTAACTGAAAATTGGTTTCATTTTGAGGTACTTCTTCCTTTTGGGGAGAGAAAGATTCGGTTACTAAAGCTGTGATTCAGTAGCTCTGAATCAATTTTGCTAAGGAAATGTTTAAAACTTGTTTTGACATTTCTAAATTCTGCTGCCTCCCTCCACAAAGAAGTCACCTGGATCTGTGCCTTGAATTCGATCGGTGTTGTTAAGGAGGAGGGGTACAAGGAGAGGCTGATGTCTGCCGTGGCAGAGGCTGTGACACAGCCATGTCCTGCTCAGAGTCTCGCTCTTTGTTCCTGCCTAGAGAAACCTGGCTTTCTTTCTCCATTACCTTGTCTCACTAATGTTAGCCTTTTGTCATTCCTCTCTATAGATTCAGTCCCAAAACTGTGACTTTTTTCAGCTATTCATCAAAAATATTTTGCCCAGCTTTTTAATGGGCACACTGAAAGGGTAAAAGAAATTAAGAATGGAGGGAAAAGGCTATGATGGAAAAATGAAAAAGGCAAATTGTGACTAAAGAGGTATCTCATCAGAATGTGTTTTTATTTGTTATCCTGCTTATGAGAACCAGATGTGTGCACTGCCTTTTTGTGGCAATATTAAAAATACATAGCTCTATACTGAGCTCCCAGACCAGAAGCACTGTTTTTACTCTTCCTATGCAACAGATGGAAGGAGCTTGATAGCACATCATTTTACTATCCTTCTTACTGCATATTTGGCTTATATTTTTAATTCTGAGCTTTGCATTTCATTTCCTTAATTTACTGAAGGGTGATGTACATGGACAGAAATTAATGAAACACTATCAATAAAGATTGTTTATGAAACTACATAAAAGCTAAAAATCAACATTTTCTGTAAACAGCTTCTCTTCTGGATCAGTGTAGAAAAGTAAAAATGGTCAATTATATTTTAAGCCTTTTTTTTTTAACCTTTTCCTTGTTTTCCAGAAACTCTGTATATTTGATAGCTTTGGAACACTGGTGTTTGCAGTATTTATGGGGATATGGGGTAAGTCAATTTCAACAACTGTGGGTTGTTATCTAATTTTGGCCATGCCTCCAGCATCAGCCAAGAAAACATGGATAAATTTGCAATGACTTCATTTTCTAGCACTTAGGAATTCACTGGTAAGTGGTTCCATAGAAAATATGCACATTCACAGGAACTGTTTTTTAGCATCATAAGAAAACAGAAAAATTGTAGACTTGAAAGTTGGTGTTCAGTATCTGTTTGGTTTTGTTTCACTTGGAGAAAAGTCTGAGAGAAGTGGTTAAGGCTGCCTCATGTTCGTCCAGCAGGAGCCAGCCACATGCTTAAGTATATTTGTCAGAGAAGCCAGTTTTTTTTCCAAGGAGTTTTGGAGCTGCCTGTGCTATTAAGAGCTGTGTGATTACACAAGGCAATTGAAAAATAGTAATTTATTGTATTTCCCAGGAATTTTTTGCTCCTGTCTCTATTTAAGAAGCTGATTGTAAAAAGTGTGGTAGTTACAAGCATTACACTTATCTTTTAGCGGCAAAAATGTATCTGAAACCAGGATGCTTCCCGCAGCTGAAACCACTTGGTACTGTATTCAAGGCATGTTAACTGGCTTTTATTGCACAGTCTTATCCAGTAACTACAAAAATAAATTGAACGTTAGCACTGTATACAGTGTAGGATAGAGAAAATAACTCATGTAATATTTTTGAATTCATATACAGGCTGACAAAAATATACAATTTGCTTTCTTTGTAAAACACACTGTATTTTTATTTCCCTAGGATGACCTAAAGTCAAAATAACTCTTGCCTTAAAAAAATGTAAGATGAAATGTATCATTTCAAAAATAAGTTTTCTTTCAAAACATATGCTAAAATCAAAATACCAGCAGGAAATTCACTAAATAAAAGGTTATTAGAAGTTTGATACCAATGTATCTACCCTGTCATTTCAATAGTTAATTTATTTGCAATTTTGTTTTTAATTAAAATTGTGTTTCCTGTTTTGAAGAATGGTTCCAAGAGCAATTATTACAAAGTTAAGCTTCATGGCTATAGTGATGGCTGCAAGGTCTATTAGTATTCCTGTTGTAAGCCCACTATATAAAGAGATGAATTATATTACAGAAATTCAGCCAAAATTGTACTGGATCCAAATGACCCGTGGTCCTGGTGCAATTCCAGCTGTAATTTTTGTCTTGCTCTAACACTTTTGTAGACCTTCTGGTCAAAAACAATTAAAATAATATTAGACTTTTAGATATATTATTGCATCATTATCATCAATACACTTTTAATAATTGCAATTGTCTGTGTGTATTCCCTTCAAAAATTTTAAAGCACTATAAAACACCACAGAATTTGGCCTGAGGAATTATCCCTCTGTACATTAATGCTCTGCCAATTCTTCTGTGATGGTACGACTAGACCGGCAAAGGTCATGAACAAGAGGCAGCTTCCCTCTTGTTGCCTTCCTTGGATCCCAACCCTGAGCAAGATCAGTTAAGCCAATAAATATTCTCCAATGGAGGCATTTCTTTTCATACCTTGGTGGCACAGCTTCAGAGGCAGAATACCTGGGCCATACTGAGTGGTAGCATTGAGGGATACACAAAAGGGGGCACCACAAATTACCAGCATAAGGTGGAATTAATGCTCTAGATCTCCTGATTCTGAAACATCATTTGGTTCCACCGTTACAGCAATGTGGTTTCAAAATAAAAGGAAAATGTCAAATCCAGCAGCAGGTCCTTCCCTGCTCTGAAAGACACAACTTGGCAAGTAGAAATTTTCTTTATATCAGGGCTGGGAGAGCTGTTCCTGTGTTATGTGCATATTAGCACATGAGGCTATCATAACAGAAGAAGTCCTTGCACTTCTGGACTCTACAGAAGCAGCAGAATTTGCAGCTGGAGCAAATTACTATAGTCTGTAGTTTCCTGTGCTTTGGGCTGGGCAGCAGCCAAAACTAATATTCTTGCTTTGCAGGAGAAAGCAGATGAGATCCTCTGGTCCATTGCTTGAAATGTCCTTGCTGTGTCTAATAAGTCCTTGTGAAAGAGGCCCCTGAATAGCCAGGGGAGCAGGGTTTCCTGGGGTTTTGCCAGTGTGCGATGCCAAGGTCATCTCACAGCCCAGCCCACAGATTTTCCTGGGTTTTAAATGTTTCAGTTTGGGGATTATTCACCACACCTGATTTTGAACATAACCTTTAATGTTTGGACTTGTAACTGCATGCCATTGAGGTTTCATCATTCAGGATGAGGGGCCAACCTAATTTAAAAAAAAAAAAATTTAAGATTCATTACTCCCAGACAATGAGAGTAATGAGTGCAGTGTTGGTATACTAACTCCTCCTGGAACCAGTGCTTCAGAGCCACAGCACTCATTTAATCTGAGGATGAGGTGTCTTCAGTAATGAAGCATCCAGGTGTACTGAGGAGTGTAGTACTGACACCCATCATCCTGAGCTCCTCCCAGCCTTAGCATCTGGGTTTATTATTGCCTCTGCTGCCAGATCTGTCTAATGTTTTGAGACAAAGTATTGAGTTTGACTGGATTCGTGTCTAGCCAGTACCACTGAGGCATCTGTGTACCTGGTCCCTCGGTGCCTCCAGTTGTAGGAGCACAGTCCAGGGAGACTACTGGTCCAGTCCAGAGAGTTTCTAAGCTCCATGCCATGCAAAAGAGCTGCAGTCCCTTCAGATTCATGCTATCAGAGGAGGAAGGACAGCTGTGTCTAAGCTGCTTTACCTGAACCATCATTGGTTCTTGTAGTCTGCGAAGCGATAATTTGTCCACACAAAAATTGCAGCTTGAATGAATATGAGCTCTTCCCTGTAATAATTTTTGGAATAGTGAGTTTTATTTTTCTAGAAGTCCTGCACTCTCCAGCATCTTCACCTATTCAACCAAATTGCTCTCTCAAGCATCCCATGATAAACTTTTTTAAAAGCAGTCTGTAATAGGAAATCCAAAGTGTTCGTATTCTAGCCTTAGGCAGAAAGTGAATATAATAAAGAACATTCTTTAGCATGTGGTTATTACACCTCAGGTTTCTCTTATTAAAGTACACATATATCCAAAGCCATAGTTGCATAAAGGAGTAGATCCAGTTGTATTCACCATTGCATTAGCCAATAAGGGTTTTATTCCATGTCTGTGGAAGGCTATGTGGAAAACTGAGCCACATGTTTTAGCCCAGGGGGTTAAGCAGTGTCCAATACTCACATGGTATTGCTCATTTTGTCTGTCTTTTGGACAGTTACTTTGTTTTTGGAGTTTTGGAAGCGGCGGCAGGCTGAACTGGAGTATGAGTGGGACACAGTGGAGTACTTGGAGCAAGAAGAACAAGTTCGCCCAGAATATGAAGCTCGGTGCACTCATGTAGTAATGAATGAAATCACACAGGTAGGGAATACTTTGATAACTGGTGATGGTTACTGCAACAGGCACGTTTGTAAATGAATACTATAAAAATGGTGAATCTGGACTAGAACTCTGTAAATCAGCAGTGCTTCAAGTTGATCAACTGGGCTGCAAATGGTGAATTTATAAAGTAGAGATGCCTGGGGAAGGAATTTATACTGAATTTATACTTTAAAGTAGTTGCTTCCTTCAGGAACTTGCACTGTTGAGGTTCCTGCCATAAATAAACAGAAGTAGGCATCTTCCCCAGCTTAGGAAACTAAGTCCACTTTATTAAATCCCCCAAGAAATGATTCAGTGTTGCTGCCAGAGCCCAAGATCACAGAACATTTGCTATCTTTGCCTAAGAATACATCAGGAAAAAAAGGTGAAATAGAGGGAAACATGTCCCATTGTTATATATCATGCCAAAACTTTTTTTAACCTAAGATGTTTCTGTTTGAAACATGTATAAATAGCTATTGTTGTATAAATAGCTATTGTTGCTGACTGCATGTGAGTGCAATTATGATTAATAACAGAGATTAATAACTTGCAGAGACAAGGATAATTCTAATTTCAATGAAGTAGGATTTGTATTTGTGAGGATCTTAGTTTAGATCTCTATTTACTATACATTTTGAGTAGCTTTAGCTTCAGCAGCTCACTCAAGCTCAGCTTCACTTTTTATTGTTCTCTTTCAAGATATTACTCTGTTGTTTGTCTGATCATTTGCACTGCTTTCCCATTCCATCTGCGTTATACTAGCGTTTATTAGAGGGCACTTGAAAAGTTTCAAAATTAACTGCCACAGTTGAAACTATCCTATATAGATCTTCTTTTTATATCTTGTACTATCAAAAAACTCATTCTGTTTAAAAGCTTATAAACCTATGCCACCTTGAATGCATAAAGTCATAGTTCAAAGAGTGAAGAATATGCTAAAGTATTTTATTTTGATCCTCAGAGTTCCTATAAAGACTCTGAATTTTCACAGCACCACATTGAGGTAGGCATTTTCCTTGGGGAAGCCATCCAATTGTTCCTATGGATTAAATTGAGAAATACAGAGATCAAGGACCAAAATTTTAGTACCTGCTAAATTAGTCATTGAAGTTTGAAAAATAATGACTTTGGATGCCATGATCAACCAAGAAGGATGGATCTATTCAAAAGCACTATACATCCTGTCATGGCTGAAGTCAGTAAGAGCTGAGGACACTCAGCCTATATGGAAGTCATTTTTATCTTAGAATGGGTAGCAAGAAAAAGACACTTGTAATCAGGTAAGACATCTGAAATCATGAATAAATGTTGAATTTCCAGGATAACAGAGCAGAAAAGGAAACAAAGCAAGATCATTTTTTCCTTTTTTTTTTCTGTCCTCAATATCATAAAGAGTTTAATTGGAGCACAGAAAAAAATATGAAGGAAAGATTGGGTGCATCCTTCATCTGTTTCTTTATCTTTTACAGCAAGAAGAACACGTGCCATACACTGCCTGTGGGAAGTGCATACGGATGACTTTCTGTACAAGTGCCATCTTCTTCTGGGTAAAGTTCTTCTCTTACTCTTTCCCTTCATGAATTCACTTTTCTAGTAAGTGTCCAAAAAGTGATCCTCCTGAACTGAACAAAAAATGGCAATGGAACAGGCTCAGCTGAATTTCCATCTGATGCATAAATCTCCACAAGGAGAAGGTAATTGTAGTCACTCAGTACTTATTACCATACAGTATCAAAATATCTGCAGCTGTAACTTGTGAGTCATTCTTGTCAATGTGATCCATCGGTTTTTCCCTCATTATTTTAAGGCAAATGGCTTTATCTTTAGGGGTTTTTTTTGGGGGGGGAGGTAGGGGAAAGACTTTGGTTTGTATGCTCTCCTCCCTGCTAGTTTTCTACCCTTTTTGTTCCATCTGTGTGCTTCCATATTGTGTCTCATAGTCCATGGCCTCTTTCACTTTTGTTTTTTTTCACTTAACCAAGCCAAGCTGGGTGCTCTCTAATCTTCTAGAGATGCTGTTTTAGTTACAACTAAACCTTGAAAGCAGTACAGTTACCCATGAAACTATACATAACACAGTGAGCTGGCCCAGAGAGATTGCCCTGAAAAGCTCTGTGTTTTAGCATCCTGCATGTCCTCCTCCTCTGTAGCACAAACAGCAGCTGAAAAAGACCTCATCCTAGGTGAGAGGAGACAGAGTGGTATCTGGCAGCCCAGGAGAGCCTCAGTGCTGACACAGTTGAAACACAAAGGAAAGAATACTGACTTGCAATTGGATTTAAATGGGCAAGACTTCAGGTTGGAGGGGAGATTTGGTCTGGGTTTAGAATTTGTGCACTCTTATTGTGTGCAGGATCAGGGAAGTAGTTCATGATGGTTTGCTGAGATAGTCAAAAAAAGACACACAGCTCTGTGGACCTCAAACTGAATAATAGCTAGAGAACTATCAAGAAATAAAAGCAGGAGGAGAAGCAGAAAGAGATGGCAAGCAAGATGGGGTGCATGGATCATTATTACAACTCCCACAGACTACATGACCTGGCTTAAAATTGTTCTATTCCTTTGAGAAGTTTGTAGTCTGTAATAGTATCACGTGGAAGAGAATATGCAGCCCCCTCCATAATCAATGTAGACTTGCTAGTACATTTTGCTGTCCTGCCAATTGCTCGATGTTTAAAGGGGGAATTTTCTCCCACCACATGGCTTAAGGTGTAAGGTTTGATTACACATATGAATATGTTCACATCAGTACAAACCTTGTTATTAGTCATAAAACAGACCATCTCTTTTCTTTCCTGCAGATTGGCTACGCTGCATGAAAAAAGGCTTCTTTTATGGATTCTCTATTTATTGCCGTCTATTCTTATTTGATCATCCTCTTGCAATAGAATGACAGGCACACAATTACTTTCCTTTTGCCTATTGTAAAAAGTGTTTCAAACTCACACTTTCCTAAAGCCAGTGGTTGAACATTAACATCTTTCTTGCATTCCCTTGGCAGATCCTTCTGATTATTGCTTCAGTTATTGGAATCATTGTCTACAGGCTCTCGGTTTTCCTGGTGTTCTCTGCAACGTTGTCACAGCACATTAGTGGAACAGAGGCGATCCGCAAGTACCTGACTCCACAGACAGCCACTTCAGTCACCGCTTCCCTCATCAGCTTTGTAGTCATTATGATTCTCAACACCATCTATGAAAAAGTGGCAATCCTGATTACTGACTTCGGTATGCAGCTGCTGTACCTCAGATAGAAACTTGGGGTAAAATAGCTAGAAAAAATTAGCATTTTATATATAGAATAAGTATTTTGATAAATGAAAACCTGGACTACGTATTTCAGAATTTTCCCACCAAGTCCCACAGTACCACACAGAAATTTTCCAATACAGATTTTCTTAATATCAAAGGAATATGATATTCAGCTCTTTGCCTGAAAAGTCCTTGTATAGGCAGCATGAAAGATCAATTGTTTACAGTTTTGTGCTTGTGAAACAGACAAAACAAGGAAAATTACTATAACAACCAAGCTTTATGAAAACAGATCAGAAGGCATAACACATTCAATTACATTAGCTTTTGTTTATGGGGAAAATAGCTATCTTGTAATAAGTGAAATAAGGTCATGGTTCCAAAGCTACATACCATTCCGATGTTATTAAACAGATAAACAGTCAAAATAATATTATTCTTTCTATCCCGTCCATCAACATTAAAGTAGCTATTTTACTTTAGATGTGTGAAGTAGTGCATTCTTTTAATATAATTTCATTTAATACTGTTTCATCAGTTCAAAGTGTTACATTTGCATCTTTCCTGAGTGTGCTGCATTTGGGTGCTTTTTCTTCCCCCAAGTTATCAGAATTTTTGCTGCTTCTTTTTCTTTATTGTTGAGGAACTAGTTCTTTCCTCTTTACAACCCACATAGTTCTGGAATTAGCATAATGGTATAGTATATTAGTATACATGAAGATTATGCTCAATCTAATTTATAGTGCTCTCAGTCATGTTAAGGAATACGAGGCATACAGATACTTTGCAGCTGAGACTCTAAAGCAGCTTGTAGGTTACTTGTAGGTTGGGGGGGTTATTATTCTTTTATTTATTTACTTTTCTTTCATCACAGAACTTCCAAGGACACAGACTGATTATGAAAACAGTCTGACCACAAAGATGTTCTTGTTCCAGTTTGTCAACTACTATTCTTCATGCTTCTACATAGCCTTCTTTAAGGGTAAATTTGTAGGTCACCCTGGAAATCCAGTTTATTGGCTGGGAAAGTATCGCAATGAAGAGGTAAGAAGGTGTAATTAGTCCAGGTATTCTTTTGCAGTTAGGAGTGCATAACATGAAACATAGTTAGGCATATTTAACATTGGGGTTTAAAGCGACTGCCTCCCAAGCCAATTGCCTCCTCAGTAGCCTCTAGCATACAATATGACACAAGACCAGTTGGGCTTAGAAATGTATTACACATACCCAGAAAAACATACTTTACCATGGTCCTACAATCTGTGAATTGGCACACAGGAAGGGGAGAATGTCAGTAGAAGAATTCCTGTTCTGCTGGTTGACCCTCACCCGGTGATAGCACAGGGCTGCATGACTTCACCTGGTATTTCACTCTTTCACTAGTGTCCTGTCAACCTACCAAATGTGACTATATGTGGCCTGGAATTGGTTTTTGCATACCTTACTGTAAAGGTTTGCCTAGACAGTCTTCTCGGATTACTTTAAGAAATGTTAATATAATAAACCAGGCATGCATTATTTTAAATGTTTCATTCATGCCTGAAAAGTTACCCAACTTCAAAAATTTTTCATGTCTCTCCCAACCTTCAGTGTGATCCAGGTGGATGTCTCCTTGAGCTCACAACCCAGCTTGCCATCATAGTAGGAGGCAAAGCTATCTGGAACAACATTCAAGAAGTGCTTCTTCCGTAAGTTCAAACTACTAAGTAATCTGCTCTTTCATATCGGAAAGATTCTGTTTTCTTGATGCCTTCAGGCACTTGGTCACTGAGTTTGGTAAGTGCATATTGTAGTCAAAAAGAATGAGACATACTTTGGGGCCTTTTTAGACAGTTTGGATATTTTGCTCTGTAGTCTGAGCTCCAGTCTCTGTTGTTTTGATTGATTTTAGTTCTAATCAGAAATTCTTCCCTCCTCTGCAAGTCAAACTCAATGTGTTTCAGGTTGAATATTTAAAACTGAGGCCATAGAAGCTCTGAAGATATTAAACTGAAGACTGTCGCTTAATATTGTTTAGAATGATTTGTCATTTTACATGGGGCTTTTAAAAGTCATGTATAAGTTACTAATTTAACTCATTTAGTTTTATAGTCATATTTGACATTCCTAATGCCTATACATTCTCTTTCATTGGAGTAGGTCTCTAGAAGGTCACATTTTAATGCAAGCAATAAGCAGAGTGCTAACCACGAATGCCCTCTATTTAATTTAGGTTAAGATACTATCAAGGACTCTGTTCCTTCTCCCATGACTTGTTCTTCGTTTCATGCTAATCAGTGAGTGTTATGTTGCTCAGAGTAGGGAGCTCCCAGTTTTCTCATGCACTCCTGAATGCCATAGGCAGCAGCCCATAAGCACAGCCTTCTGGCTGTGGTTCTTCCCAGCCCACAAATTGTCCTCCTTGGCTGCACAGTAACCCCACTACAAAGTGTGTCATAAATACTGTATAGGGTTGAGACTGGGATGCTCTGTTGAGATACAGCTCCTCCAGACCACAATGCTCTGTATATGTTGTTGGTTGTGGCATAGACCTGTAGACCTGTAGACTCATCCTTCTTCTCAACATCTTCTTTTACCTGAGAAAGGGCCCTTAGACTGAGCACGCCTGCAGATGTCCGCTCTAGCCATAGACAACTGACTTCCCCATCTGTGTACAGGAATTATATTCATCTGACTGGAATTTTTAATTCACTTCCCCGGGTGACATTTACATGTTGAAAAGCTGAATACCCCTTCTCGATCTAATTCTTAACTGCTCTCTCATTCTGAATGTCTGCAAGTAAGAAGAGAACCATTTTGGCTTTTTCTCTGTTGGTACAGAGAATTCGCCCCCAGCCCCTTTTCTTTTACTGTGAGGGTGACCAAGTACTGGCACACTTTGCCAAAGGAGGTTGTACAGTCTCTATCCTTAGAGATACTGAAAAGCCACCTGAACGTGGTCCTGGGCAACTGGCTTTAGGTGGCTCTGCCTGCACAAGGCAAAAGTGCCTTTCAACATCAACCATTCTGTTATTCTGTGAATTCTGTGATCAGAAAGAATTAATCTGTCTAGCCACCATCCTACATACATCTTTATTTTTTGTTACCTTGAATTTTATGTGATCGTTTTCCTGTTCAGCTTAGGTATAAATCACTATGATTCTGATGTATCACTCCTTTACACTCTTGTTTATGGTTTGTAAATAACCACCTTTAGGATAAGGCAACCAAAGATTATACTCATGTTTGAAGGAAGTTTTCAGTAGTTCAGAAATAATTAAATCCTTTGTTTAAAGCTGTAATAGCAGAAATGTCAATTTTTTCCATTTACTGAACTTTTTAGGTTTTTTTACCAATGTTAGTGTTCTTTTTCTCCCTGGTTGATAGCTTGGTCAAGAATCTCATTGGCAGATACTCTGCAGCTGCTAGATCAGAAAAAGTTGTTCCACGCTGGGAAGAAGACTACCACCTGCAGCCCATTGGAAAACTTGGGCTGTTTTATGAGTATCTTGAAATGGGTAAGTAGCAGTTTAGTTTGGATTCACTACCACTGCTAGATACAAACATGTTCTAAAAAAATCTTGATACGAGAAATGCTTAATAAGGTAGACAGAGAAGACATGAATATTTTCTGAGACAAGTTTAGATGAACCATTACAGGTGATTTTACAAGCTTTTATTAAGCAGCTAAGCCTCAACACAGTTTATAACTAGGAAAGAGCACATGATTGTTCAAGGAGTACTGTTGCTTCCTTGCCCCATTCTCTGAGGAATGCATCCAGAAGGCAGACCACATGTTGTGTTGTACAGAAGAGCCCTGTGTCACACTGCTCTCTGGAGGTCTTCAGTCACCAGGATTTGTTGCTGGTCGCTTGGGAGTTGGCAGAGCTCTGGTTTGTTGCCACCATCCATTCTGTCAGAGCATGTCCAGTGTACTTGTGGCAGTACACTGACACCAATAAGATGATTGTTGGTTTGGGCTTTCCAGCACAACACTGAGACAGACAGTCACTAGATTTTCAGGTCTTCATGATGAAGACATCAGAAAGAAATGGATGTTTAAATATCCAGAATAGTTCCCCTCAGTGTATTGTGACTTGTAACATTTTCTTGTCCCCTTCACCCATCAGGTTTTTTTCAGTACTGTTGTTCTCCTGCCTTCTCATACAGAAGATTCACTAGGAACCCAGCTACTCTTTCTTGTTTCTCTCTCCTGCAGTGGGAGTATATAAACCATACATGCTCATATGTGCTTATCTCCAGTAAGCCTCACCGACGTATGTAACCTCTCCCTTTCAGTCATACAGTTTGGCTTTGTGACTCTGTTTGTGGCATCATTACCCCTGGCTCCTCTTCTGGCTCTTATTAACAACATGTTGGAAATCCGGTTGGATGCGTGGAAGCTGACAACCCAATTCAGGCGCATGGTTCCACAGAAGGCACAAGACATTGGTGCCTGGCAACCCATCCTGCAGGGCATAGCCATTCTGGCTGTGGTCACCAACGTAAGTACAGCGCCAATAATTGCAAAAGATAAAATGCCTTCACTGCAGGTGCTACATCCAAATGTGGGAATGCTGCTTGTGGCAGGGTAACTTAAATAATCGTAAATGAATTACAAACATCAGTCGCTTAAGGCTTCAGCCCATGTAAATAGTCTCTCAGTTACTTTCCAGGTGTTTTACAAACAGAATATGGCTGCTGCCTAAAATATTACATATAAAGAAAAAGGTGTGTTTAGAGTTGGTAGCATCTTCAGAAAAATCTGTTATGTGTGAATAATACAGCACATCTTTCCTAAAATTATAGCATATAGTGCAGAGGGTAGTTTTTGACAGTCTACAGCTAAATGCATGAGTTTGGGGGAAAAAAAAAAAAAGTTGAAGTTTAGCTATGTTTTAATTGTTTGTTATTTCTTAAAGCAGAAATTCAGCTCCTTTCTTGTGTATTGAAAAATTGTGTGCTTGGAATTGCAGATCACAATGAATTTTCTGAGAATTTGCCAACTAATGTGTTCTTCAGTTGTACTGAAAATTTTCAAGTACACAAGAAAGAAGCTAAATTTTAAACGAGTTTCTACAAAATATTTAGGAAAAAAATTCTGATTAATATACTCCTAAAAATGAAATTCATACCTTTTAAATTTCCTGTATCATTAATTCACCAAGATCTTATTCATAGGCTGCATTGTGGGAAGCCATTGGACTTTACCACTGTGGATTATTTGATTGCTTATTCTTAAACAGTAGCTAGTATGTATTAACTTATAAAAAAAATCTCACTGCTGGCCTTTATTAGAGGAGCAGTGACCATTGGTTTCCTCTACACCACCGACTAGCCGTGGTGAATAACCTTTTTCAACAAGGTCGCTGTTTTCTGCTGTTTGTCAGTGAGATCAGGGACTCCTTCCAACTCACTTAAAGGTGTGACAGCTCCTCCAGGACCTGGTCCTTGCAGTAACAGAACCTTACTGGTTCAGTAGGACTTTTTGGAGAAAGCAGTTGAGTCTGAAGACAAGAGTTCATCTTAGCCCAAGCTTTCACAGGAGGCCCTGCCTGTTTGGAGAATAAGTGGACTTTGGGAGAGAGTGGACTTGGGGAAAGAGGAGAGAGATTAAACTGAGCACTCTACTACAGATATTAGCATGATCATTAGGAAACTTATTTCAGGTAAAAGAGCAATTCAAATTTAAATAAGAAATAAATTCATATTCCTGTATCTCAGGCATCTTCTGTAATGCTTGATCTCATCTGAGGTCTCAACCCCAGGGGTTCTGCTTTTCAGAAATAATATAGGGATAGATATATGTGCTGCCTTTTCCTGAACCCAGATGAGTATCCCTGCATATTTTTTTCCCCTCCAATTTAAAAAGTCTTTGCTTTGCCCCTGAAAGAGTAAGTCTAATTTTAAAAACAGATATATGAGCTTCAATGACCTGGCTTCCTTTTGGGTGATCAAGGTCTCAGTAGCTTATTTTCATAATATCAGGGGCTTATGGAAGTTCCATCTAGAAATAGGTGTCTAGGGTGAATTTCAGTGGTCAGGAAAATTTTGTATGTCAGCCTCAGCTACCAGATGTATTTTCAGATATTTGAAGATCTGATGAAATGGCAATTGTTTTTTTTCAGAACTTTATTTGGCACTATAGCAATTGAACAGGTATGGTAAACATAGTTAGGATGTAGAGAGGAGTCTCAGAAGGACATAAAAGCAGAGAATTAAGCACAGAGAAATGTCAGAGGGAAAAAGGGAACTTAAGGATGGAAAATTTACAAGAGAATCTAGGAGACAGACAGAATACTTGAGCATATGCTCCATCTGTTTTGCACTGCTCTGCTGAGGCAATCCAAACATAAATCCTGTTGTTTCATAGGCAGGTGAACATCCAAGGCCTACTAGTAAATCTGGTGTTAAGATTAAAAAATAAATGCAACTTTGGTAATGTGTTCAGATTGTTAGTAAAATCGGGTGGCACCAGAGATACTTTGGGGCTCTTGGTTTAGTGCTTGTGCAAAAAATGGTTAATTATAACTATCCCAGCAAATTATGCAAATCCCAGCAGATAATGCAAATTCACAGATGAAGCATAGCTTGATCTAGCATTGTTACAAGTAGAGGCAACTTTATTGGATCAGTAATACTCTCTTTCGAAATATACTGCTAGAAAACTTACAAAATAAAAGCAAGAAAAATTTTTTGTGCCCTGGAAGAAAAACAAATATGTTATGCTGCTGGATAAACTAACTGGTTTTCCTAGTCAATCCAGGTGGATCTTGTAATACCAATATGAAATTAAAAGTTGAATACGTATCTTGAGATTACTTTAAAATGTTATACCTCAGTCATAGTTCTTATGCTATTCAGGTCAGAGTTAAAGTGGCTTTGGTGACCTTACAGTAACTCAGATGTGTGTAGTCTGCTCTTAGGAATATGTTCACACCCAGCTTTCTGCAGTTAATGTCAGTGTGAACACAGGGCATCTGCTGATGACCTCAGTGGGGCTGTTGGTGTGCAAAGGGCTCAGCACTGGAGACTGTCATGTTCAAACAGCCCTGCTGCAGGTGTTGTGAGGACCTTGAAGAGAGTAGTATTTCTTGCTAAATAAAGAAGTGTGGGCTATTAAGTCATGTGCTAGACCAAACGCTAGAAGACATTTTCTTCCTTTAAGTATGTTTGTTTATTTGGTTGACATCCAGGATCTAGTATAGGTCGTTTCTTTAGCATCCCCGACTTGATTTTTCCTTACTACATAGAAACTTTTTCTTCTCTCCTACATGACTTGTTACACCTGATTAGACTTCGGTAGTGTATCATGTTCTTCATGCATAACCTTTGTAACACCTGCAAGCAACTTTTGCACAAAGCTGTCAGTTTTGAGAATTGCCACTCAGGCACTGGACTTGCTGTTGCATGATACCAAAGCATCTGTTGTTGATTTGAAGACTGCTTTTAATTAGTTATGGTGTAAATGGAAAACTGTGTGCAGTAAAGCTTGAGAAGCAAAGAATGTGCTGTTTGTTTGTAGTTCTCCAGTGCAATACTCTGAAATGCAGCCCATAATTCAAGAGGAAAAAAAATTTTCCTTTGAGAGCATGCCGCAGGATTAGCTTTCGTATTTCTGTCCTTGAAGCTCTACAGAGCACATCTGGAGATCATTCCAAGAGAGGGAGGGGAGTGAGACATGGTTCAGATGTAGGATGATGGGAAACCTGGGGCCTTGCAAAAAAAAAATCAGTAAGTTCAAGTATTAAGCTGTGTAAATACCATATTCCAGCATCTTTCTAAAGGATACAAAAAGCACCATCAAACTCATTTTGTCAAAAGGAAGAAAGGATTTTTTTGCCTTAATATTAGGTTGCTAATAGTTCATTTATGGTCTGACTAGATGAACTAACGAACAGAAAGAAAATATATTTAACAAAAAATTTCTGTGCTTGTACTTCAGAGTACAAGTACTCTACTTGTAACCTACTTTTAACTCTACTTCAGAGATAAAAACAATAATTTAGCTGTGGGGTCGTCTCCCTGCAACTGCAAGACAGTAATATATATTTCTTGTCAGTCAAAAACACCTACTCAGCATGTAAATATAAACAACACATAATTTTCACTTCATTTCATACTGGCATGTAATGCTTAAAAACAGTATTTAAAAGTGCATGCCAACCACATTTGCTTTAAGCCAAAGTGCAGTACAAGAAAAACACCCTATCCTTGAAAATTTTCAGTGAGTTTATTTTAGTCTTAGGATGCCTCCCTTTTCTTTCTCATCAGCCAAATTAACTTTCTCTCAGCTGAACTTGCTTGTAAAAATATCCTGGAGAACCAAATACTGATCTTGGACCACAGTCTCAGTAAGATTGTTTCTACAACTTTTATCTTAACTACAGTTTAGCTTCTCAGGTTTTTCAAAACCCACTCAAAAGGTAAGACAGTAGGACAGTGTTTGTCATTTGGCAGTGGTGCTACTTGAGATAGGGTGGATCTTGTACCCTTTTCAACTCCCTGCCCTTTCCCTTCCCTTCTCTGTCTTTTCCCCTTGTTGCTGTCTCTTGTGTTGTGCCGGAACCAGCATTTTGATCAAAACACAATGAACCAGATCAGGGAAAGGATCCAGCAGGGATTCCCAGTCAGATCAGCACCATGATCTGATCTGCTGCACAGGGGCAGGGATGCCCAAGCCAGAACAGGGCCCAAGTGAACTGCTAGAGGCAGAGGTAGGAAGTTGTTTTATCTAGCACTACCATCAAAGCATTGCTCAAGGGACTGTAGAAGAGGTATCTGCATTGGGTTTTTTCACCTTTTCTCCTCTCTGCCCTTCCCTTTTTTGACAACTGTTACAAATATCTCCTCAGGCTGGGGCTTCTGGCTGGGAATGCTGCACAAAGGTCGACAATTTTTGCCCCATGTCAGAAAAATAAGGAAATACAGACTTCATGAATTACAGACTGGCGTGAAAGGGAATAAAACACCCAGGAATAAAATACTCAGAAGCTTTTATGCTCCTCTGTTACCATTACTGATTAACTTTGCCCCTACCTCTGTCCCATGATTTTCATATAGCTTTTTTCTGCCCCTTTTATACATCCCTGCCTAAAGCTCCCTTCCCCTGATGTCACTAGATCCCTATTTCACACATTTCTCCTCCATGTCTGTGCCCTGGTTCTTTTCAACCATGTTGTCTAGTACTTTTTCTACCCTGGCATGGGGCAAAACACTTCTCTTTCAGTCCTGGAGTGCAGCTGGTCACTCTTTCCAAGGTGCTGGGCATAAGAGATGCCTGTTGTCATGAGCTGGCTGGGCAGCCTCTTGCTAGGCACTTAGCTGCAGATCTTGCCAGTGGAAAGTCTTCCTCACAGGGAAACCCTTTGAACTTGCAGTTGCAGAGGAGGAGACTGGATTAAACATAGTTAGCCTGTCCTCCAGAATAGGATGTTTTGGGAAGTTCATGAGTTTAGAAAACACTTCCCACAACAAACACACAGATCAAATTTCCTACCCAGTTTGTGACTAGCAGACTGAGTAGGACAGGGACTCTCTTGGGAGAAACATAAAAACAAATGGTCACGTCATACATAAAACAACACTATACAGCTGCTACTAAAAAAATTATCTTGGCATCAAGAGCAGTTTCCACATGTATGACACTGAAACTTAGGAGGCAACAACTACCAAGATGAATTTGGGCTTGCTAGCCCCTCAGAGTGGAGTGTTTGTAGGGTCAGAGATGGATCAGGCATATATCTAATTTATTTCCTTTACTCAAACATCAGGGATCCTGGTGAAATTTAATGTTCTGTTACTGAAGAACTCTTCTTTTGTTTTCATAAGTTTCATCAGGCAGGGTTTTTTTAAGCATCTCATCAATACTTCTGATAGCAAGCACGTTTTTCTAAGGTTACCCTAGAGTAATTTAAGGTGAGTTTGGCTGCTGCTGTCCCTTGCATGCTCATGAGAAAAAAAAAGTGTATTATAGTATAACTTTTTTAAGGCATCTAGAAGAGCTATTGTAATTTAAAAACTGTACAGAGTGCACATGCCAGAAAGAGATTGTTTTGTGCCTGTGAGAGACTTTACAGAATGAACAACCACTGACTGGAAAAGCACATATTTTCTATTTTTAGCTTATACTCTAACTTTTGAGATACTAAATATATGGCAAAGGAATGCATATTAAGGCTTATTTCTTTAATGCTGTTCTGCTTTTTTGTCTTGTCTTTCTGAAATGCAGGCTATGATCATTGCTTTTACATCTGACATGATTCCTCGTCTGGTTTATTACTGGTCCTTTTCAGTCCCTCCGTATGGGAGTCACAGCAGTCACACTATGAAAGGTTATATAAACAGCACGCTTTCTGTCTTCAATATATCAGACTTCAAGAATGCAAGCAAGCCATTTTCCCCTTGGTTTGGGAACCAAACGACATGCAGGCAAGTGCCAAATAAGCATTTGTCATTTTCCAGTGACAAATTTCCAGTGACAGAGATTTTTGATACCCAAATCATCTAATTCAATTAACAATATCCAGTAAGAAATGTTAAAACACAGGAAAAGCCATCGTATTTTGAATGGCAGGACTGAGTTGAAGTATTCACCCATAACTTTGTGCTACTCAGAAAATTCTTACTTTAATTTGGTTTTTCATAATTGATAGTCTTCCAAAAAAAGCACTTTAAATTTTTTATAAGTAATTCTTAATAAACTGGCAAAAATAGGATATTTCAGGCAAATGTAGCTCATTTGTAGATATGATTTTATCCACTGCGGTA
This sequence comes from Oxyruncus cristatus, assembly GCA_013399855.1. Classification (NCBI taxonomy): domain Eukaryota; kingdom Metazoa; phylum Chordata; class Aves; order Passeriformes; family Cotingidae; genus Oxyruncus; species Oxyruncus cristatus. The sequence continues at coordinate 2,120,383 of VXAY01004337.1, forward strand.
GTTTCCTGAGCTGACTGTTCCTGGTTGCATTAAGCAGGGACATGTCTTGCTCCATCCTCTGGCCACAGTGCCGTACTGCAGAGATGCCAGAGACAAGTTCCTGACTTTCCCACATTGCTTTCAGATACCGGGATCTCCGCTACCCTCCTGGTCACCAGCACCAATATGAGCACAACATATACTACTGGCATGTCATTGCAGCCAAGCTGGCTTTCATCATTGTCATGGAGGTCAGTGTACAGGGGCTTTGAGCATTTCTTATTTAGTCTCTTCCCTCCTGGCAGAAAATCCTTCAGAGACATTCTGTCCAGGCATGGCTGTCAGAGCTGGTGATATGTGCTAGCATGGACAAGAGCTCCGGAGATGTAAATTAAGTGCAGCACCATTAGAAAAAGAAGTCCCTGAAGTCATGATATCAGCTGAGGATTGCCCCACGTGTTTGCAGCTTCTTTTCTCAAGAACTGTGAAATTATTTTCAGTAGCAGAAATAGAAGGGATAGTTGCACCAAAAATATTTTCGCTTGTACTGAGAGGAAATTTTCACTCAGCCTCATGAACGTATATACATAATACATGTGCACTAGCAGACTGAAGTCTATAAAAACAGTCACTGCAAGAGGTGGGTCTCTAGATGATCGTCAAAAGGCAATTGCTCTTTCCTCTGCTTGGCTTACAAAAGATGAGAGTCAGTCCAAGATGAAGGGAGAGAAATATTAGGTATTATTTAATTATAGAATGCGCTTAAGGTCTGATCCAAGGACTACTGAAGTCGTCAGAAACATGCAACTGGTTAGATTAGAGTTCCCATAGCAAAGTAATTGCCCCAGAGTCATTTGAACAAACCTAAAAAATCTTACAGGAAACTGTAACCAATGTTCCCATGCAGGACAGAAGCACTGAGTACCAGGGTTCCCCCAAAGCAGGCAGAGAAGTCCTTGCTTAAATCAGAATTAGAAAATCAGAAATTCTTGTTTATCCGATAATTATTCTATTGATTAGTCATATCTTCTTAAAATACTGTTCTGCTGTGATAGACACTGGTAGTGAATCAGCTTAGAGTCCTAAGAGATAATGTGACATTTCATTTATAATCATAATAATGTCCTGTTCAATCTCACTGACATTTTTTCATTTTCATCTTTCCCAGCATGTCATATACTTTGTGAAGTTTATTATTTCATATGCAATTCCGGATGTATCAGAAAAGACCAAGAGCAAGGTCAAACGAGAGAAGTACCTCACACAAAAACTCTTGCATGAGAACGATCTCAAAGTTGTGAAAAAAACCATGGGTAAAATAGCTGACAAAGTTACCAAAGGAGCAGACAGCACTTTCCGACCTAAAGCCGAATAAGTACTTTTCATACAGAATAACCAACCAGTATTTAGCCATCTACTACCTGTCCAGATATTACCTATAGCTAATAAAACACTTTGGATTAATTCCCTTTACTAAATACTGTTTCTTGTAACTGTTACCTACTCATTTACCAGTTTCCCTTAGACAAATGCAACCACTGCAACTCAGATAAGAGTTACCAATTTTGTAAACAGCTTTACTAGGACTTTTTTTTTTTTAACATGTGAAGATAATAATTACTTATCATCTTAAGGCAATGCAGATTAACTCCCAAATATATAGAGTGCTTTCTACTTTTTTTAGGCATCAGCTACTAGATAACTAGTTTGAATTGAATATGAATGATTTGTGGTAAGAATATCATCACATCTAATGAAGGAGCTTTGATTGCTCAACTATAAAATGAAGAGGAAAAGCCAACATATGAAGGAAGGAGAAGGGAAATACAACTCAAAATCGTGTTGTTAAGCTATTGGAATTGACATGCTAAGAGCAGTTGTTTGCTACCCTGAATTACCTATGCATACTGAGACTTAAATGGATAACGAGATATTTCAATTAATCATGGACTTGGATCACAAGAAGCAACAGGACTGTAAACCCATCCTGTTCATCAATCTCAGTGTAAACAGGAGAATTGCCTTTGAAATCAATGCATACAAACTAACTTTACAGCCCTCCAAGTGAGTAAAAAACTCAGGCATTTTATCTTTCCCCATCAATGTATTTTCATCAGTTGACTTGCCCATTCTACACTAAATGCCCACAGCCTTGAAGGTCTCCTACCTGTGAAAGCAATAAGTGTTAAAAGTCTTTTCACATACTAAATCAATGTTTGTGGGGGGCTGTCTTTTGCATTTCTCTCACACCAGGAACACTGTGTTCTTCCCTGAGATTTTGACATGGGACGAATGTGCAGCTGGACCTGTTATGGTACAACATAGTGTGATAAAGTGAATTCTGACAAGACGGAATCTACTGAAACTGGAGATTGGAAGAAACCATTTAATAGGCCTTAACCATGCTATGAAGCTTTAAATAACAAGGAAGGATGTTAGAGGTGTGGAGGCATGTGCTATAGCTATCAGTTGTCTTCGAATTAGGCTGCAGATTTGCTTGGCCATTTTGGGACCAGCTGCAAACTGGGAAATAGGGAAGTAGAGTCCTGCTATATGTCTGCAGCAGTAATATTCCAGATTATTAACTTGCTTTCTCTTTTAACAGTTTTAATGGATCATTTTGTATAAATTTCTATAAATCATGAAAACTCAAATCTTGTTAAAAAAGCGAAAGTACGTTTTTACTCTGTAAACCAGGTGATTACTTTGTGTTTGTAATTTTGTACTCTTCTTAAATGCAATAGATAGAGTTTTTAGTCACATTATTCACATAGTTTTTTACTTATTAAGAAGTTCGTTTGCAGAAACTAAGTTGCATTTATAAGATAAATATTATCCCATTAATAATCAGAAGGAATCAAACCTCTGAATTTTGTAGCAAAACTTCCAAATACTGGCTGCTGTGTAGCTCAAGCCTGTCTTTTGAAGAGAACCATACAGAACCATAGGATCATTTAGGTTGGAAAAGACCTAGAAGATCATCCAACCATCAACCCAAGACTGCCAAATCCATAACTTAACCATGTCTTGGAGTGTGACATTTATATGTCTTTTAAGTATCACTCTCTGGGCCCAGCCATCCAGCCAGTTTTTTACCAGTGAACAGTAAAAAACTGTCCAAACCATGAGCATCAGCTCAGTATCCTTGGATGGATCCCATCCGACCCCAGAGGCTTGTGTATGTCTAAGTGGTGTAGCAGGTCACTGACCATTTCCCCTTGGATTACAGGGGCTTCCTTCTGCTCCCTGTCCCTGTGTCCCAGCTCAGGGGGCTGAGTACTCGGGGAGCCACTGGTCTTACTACTAAAGACTGAGGACAAGATAGCTTTAAGTACCTCAGCCTTTTCCTTGTTTGTTGTTACGGTGCTTCCCCCCCATATCCAATAATATAGAAAGAGTCTCCTTAGGCCTCCTTTTGTCACAAATGTATTTATAGAAACATTTTTCATTGTCTTTCACAGCAGTAGCCAGATGAAGTTCTAACTGTGGTTTGGCCCTTCTAATTTTCTCCCTGCATAACCTCACAACATCCTTGTAGTACTCCTGAGCTGCCTGTCCCTTCTTCCAAAGGTTGTAAACTCTCCTTTTTTTTCATGATACCAGCCAAGGCTCTCTGTTCAGCCAGGTCAGACTTCTTTTCTTCTTTTTAGTGTTCCAAGGATGGAGACTCCACAACCTCCCTGGGCAACCTGTGCCTGTGTTCAGTCACCCGCACAGTGAAAAGGTGTTTCAGTTTGTGACCACTGCTTCTGGTCCTGTCACTGCACATGGCATACCAAACTTTTGGTTAAAACAGTGTTTCTGTCCAAAAAACTGTTTTGACTGTTTCAAGAAACAATTTTAGTGAAATACTCAGGACTTCCTTGTGCAAAATGAGTTGGGTTAGAAAGGACAGTCAGCTCCTTTTGTTCTTGGAGCTTTTGATTTTAGCTTTCAACGGGCCCTCTCCCATGTGCAGTGGTGTTCCGCTGAGAGATGCCATTTTCATTCTTCTATCAGTGATCACAGCACTAGTGTGCCTTAAATACCTTTCCAGATGTTGTGTTAGAGGGCTGGGGCAAGGAAGGAGGCATCCTTTGGTAAAGGGGGGGGGGGGGGCAGGCGGGCAAAGGGGGCGCA
>VXAY01004338.1:0-30354 GCA_013399855.1 Oxyruncus cristatus
GGGGGCGGTGCCGGCGCGAGCCGCGTGGCGCGGGAACTGTAAACGAAGAGATCATTCCTACACCCATCAAATCATTATTTGAACCCGATTCCCTCATCTCTGTCCTTGATTTTCTTGGCTGCAAAACCTGAGGATCCCCACTGGCTATTTTTAGGGTGCTTTTCCTCCACAGCTCTTTTCTCCCAGCTGAAACCTCCTGGCATATTCAGGGCTTAGTTGGAGGGAAGCCCCTCTGAGCTATTTCCTCTCGTGCTAATTCTGTGGGATGAAGAAGTAAAAAAGGCACATCAAGAGTTCCTCCTACCCCTTTCCTTTGCAAACACCCTCCCAGTTTGTCCTTGCCAGNTCACCGGACGCTTCGGCTCCGCTAGGAAAGGGACAGCAAGTGCAGAAGGGAGTTCAGTGCTCTGCTGTGTAGGGGCTCCCTGGGGAACAGCACTTCAGTGGTTTAGTCCATGGCCTTTCCCGAGGCCCTCCCTCCTGGAGGCAGAGGGGGACCCGTACGTTGCTTTCTCCCCTGTTTCACCCACACTTGCAGACCCGGGTCCTGCTTTTTTGGCCCCACTTTTCTTAGCACGACCCCGCATCGCTTTCCAGGCTCCCCAGGAAACTTCTGCACTTGACCCATTGCTGAGTGCAGAGCAGGGGACAAGGGAAGGACAAANTTCACCCACACTTGCAGACCCGGGTCCTGCTTTTTTGGCCCCACTTTTCTTAGCACGACCCCGCATCGCTTTCCAGGCTCCCCAGGAAACTTCTGCACTTGACCCATTGCTGAGTACAGAGCAGGGGACAAGGGAAGGACAAATTTCTCAGCACCGGCCACCTGCAATTTTCCTTCTCCGCAACGCGCTCCCGTTCCTGCTGCCTCTGTAGGTGCCTGCAGGAGTCCTCCTTGTCCCAGCCCTGCCAAACTGACACACCCGCAGGAGAAATGCACAGGTTTCTCTTGCACAATTCCGCAACGTAACCCTTGCCTGTCCTGCCCAGATCTGAGGGAAATCTGGTTTAATATTAATAAACCAACTTTGTTAAGAGCCGTCATCAGCCCAGGCCTTCAGGCTTTGCAGGAGTTTGTAGGGAATAGGCCCAAATTCCAATCTGACCTCTACATTCCTAACAGCTTTCATATTATATATATCATCAATTACCTATATATCTATATAATTATAACCATCACCTATATTATCTATATATCTATATCTGTCTGTATTATCCATTATCTATGTTATCTATCTTCTCTCATATAATCTAATATCTGTATTATCAATAGATCTATATTATCTATTATCCATATTATCTATAATATCTATTACCATCAGGTATAATCTGTATTATCTACATATCTATATTGTCTCTATTATCTACAGATCTATATTCTTGAGTATAATCTATTTTCTGTATTATCTATATTCTCTTTTTCTTATTATCTATATATGTACAATATCTATTATCTATACTATTATCAACTATCACCCATTATCACTCTCATCTATAGTCTCTTGTCTAGATATCTATATTTTCTATTATCATCTATTTTCTGTATTACCTGTATATATATAGTCTGTTATCTATATTATCTATGTTATCCATTAGCTTTATATGTATATTATCTCTATCACCTATTATGTGTACTATTTTCTCTATTCTCTATTATACATACTATCTGTAGTATATGTATTATCTCTTATCTATATTCTCCATTATAATCCCTTATCTGTATTATCTGTACATCGTTATTATCTATTATTCATATTATCTGTATTCTCCATTATAATCCCTTATCTGTATAAAATATATGATATATATTCCACATATCCTAGAGATAAAATATATTCCATATATTCCCTGTATGCCATACATTCTATATATCCTATAGATTAAATATATTCTATATATCTTATATAAAATATAGGAGATACATTGTATATAAACTAGAGATAAAATATATTCTATATATCATGTATATCCTACAGATAAAATACATTTCATATATTCCCTATATTCCATATATTCTATATATCCTATATATAAAATATCTTTCATATATCCTATACGAAATATAGGATATATATTCTATATGTAAAATATATTCTATATATCCTATATAAAAATGTATTCCATATATCCCCTACATTCCATATATTCTATATATCCTATGTATCCTATATCTAAAATGTATTCCATATATCCCCTGTATTCCATATATTCTATACATCCCATGTATCCTATATCTGAAATTTATTCCATACATTCCCTATATTCTGTATCTTCCATATATTCTATATATCCTATGTATCCTATATCTAAAATGTATTCCATATATCCCCTGTATTCCATATATTCTATACATCCCATGTATCCTATATCTGAAATTTATTCCATACATTCCCTATATTCTGTATCTTCCATATATTCTATATATCCTATATATAAAAAAAATCCGATGTATCCTATATATAAAATATATTCCCTATATTGTACATATGAAATATATTCTATATATCCCCTACATCCTAGAGAGAAAATATATTCCTTAAATTCTCTATGTCCTATATAGTCTGTATATCCCATACATCCTATAGATGAAATATATCCCCTATATTCCCTGTATTCCACATTTCCTGTATTCTCCATAACAGAACAAAGACATTCCCAACCTGACTCCCTATTTTCCCCCTCCCCATTCCCACTCCCATTCCCAGAAGGAGCGAGGCAGTGTCACTTTGTCCCAAGGGCACCTTTATTGCTCCAGAAGGTCCCGGACAGATGGCACCTATCCCGAAGTGCCACAATCCCCCATGGAACACACAAATTTGGGGGACTGGGGATTTTTACTCCTTTTTACCTCTTTTTTTGTATTTTAAAATTTTTTTCCCTCCGTTTTTCCCCCCTTTATTCCCATTTTCCCTCCATTTTTCCCAACTTTTTCCCCCATTTTCTCAGTTTCCCCCCCTTTCCAGTACTTTCCCCTTTTTTCCCTCCCCCATTTTCCCTACTTTTCCCCCCTATTTTCTGTTTCCCTCCTTTTCTCATTTTTCCCCTTTTATTCCATTTTCCACATTTTTTCCCAATTTCCCCTTTTCTCCCATTTTCTCCAGTTCCCCCTCTTTGTTCAGTATTTTTCCCCATTTTCCCTCCTCCCCCCCCATTTTCTCAGTTTCTGCCTTTTTTCATTTTTTCCCTTTTTTCCCCCTTTTNCCCCTTATTTTTTCACTTATATTTATTCCCTTCTCTTATTTTTCCCCTTACTTTCCCTTTTTTTCCTATTTTTTCCTTCCTTATATTTTTCCCTATTTCCCCCCCATATTTTTTCCTTATTTTTTCCCCTTATACTTTTTCCCTTTTTTCCCCTTATTTTTTCTCTGATTTTTTCTTATATTTTCACTTATTTTTCCTTATTTTTTTTGTCTTTTTCCCCTTTTATTTTTCCCTTATATTTTCCCCTTACTTTTTCCCTTTTCTCTTATATTTTTATTTTCATTTTTTCCCTTTATATTTATTCCCGTATTCTTTCCCCGTATTTTTCCCCTTATTTTTCTTTTACCCCTTATTTTTTCCTTTTCCTCATTTTCTTCTTTCCCCTTTTTTTCCCTTATTTTTCCCTTATTTTTTCCCTTTTATTTTTCTTCTATTTTTTTTCCTTAATGTGGTCCCTTATTTTTTCCTTTTATTTTTTCCCTTGTTTTCCATTTTCCCCTTATTTTTTTCCTTTTTTCTTTTATTCCTTTTTTCTTTCCCCTTTTTTCTATTTTTTCCCTTATTTTTTCTCTTACATTTTTTCCTTAATTTTTTCCTATTTTTCCCCTTATTTTTCCCTTGGTTTTTTTATCCCTTCTTTCCCCTTTTTTCTATTTTTCCCTTATTTTTTCCCTTACATTTTTTCCTTGTTATTTTTCCCTTGTTTTTTCCTCCTATTTTTCCCCTTATTTTTTTCCCTTATTTTTCCCATATTTTTTCCCTTTTTTCCTTTATTTGTCCCATATTTTTTCCCTTACTTTTTTCCCATTATTTTTTCCTTATTTTCCCCTTATATTTTTTCCCTTATTTTTTTCTTCTCTCTCCTTATTTCTCTCTTTTCTCCTGGCAGAAAAGGCAATCGCTCCTGTGAAAAATAAGCCAAATATATTTATTTTTTTTTCTTGTCGGTAAACTGAGGTGGATTCTCTAGTTTTTCCATCCTACAAGGGTGTCCTACGTCTATTTTATTCCAAAAGAGCACTAGACAAACGAAGCTTTATAACAAAAAGCCAGGCACTGATACATGGTAAAACCTCTCGCTTTTTTTTTTTTTTTTGGGTTTTTTTTAGGCTTTTTCAGCCTTTTTTTTTTTCACCTTTTTTTCATGGTTTTTTTTTTTTTTTATTTTTCATTTTTTTCACCGAAATTGCATCACAAGTAACAAGAAGGAAAAAAGGCCACAGTTCATCATCATTTCTCACCATTACAGAAGGGCTAAAATACTTGAAAATGAGGAGGGGCCACGCCCAGCACTGCACAAACATGAGGCGACTTCGAGTCCCAGAGGAAAAACAGAAAAAACAAGGAAGAAAAAAAACAATCAAAAAAGTGGGTTTTCTGGGGAAAAAAACAACAAAATCAAACAAAACCAACCCAAAAAAAGTCAGAAATTAACCAAAAAACTTGAGCCTTCCCAGGCCCCGGTGCCCCATTGTGTTGGAATTTCGCACTATTCCACCTCCAAGGTCTTTTTTTTTTTTCTAGTCAACCAGTGGAAAAGTTGGAATTTTCCTGATTTTTTTCCTCCGGATTTTTTCAATTTTTTTTTTTTTTTTTCCTCTGGAGTTTTTGCTTCTTTCCACCGAAATATCCTCATTCCTAGCACTGGTTGGGATTGTTGGAGTCTGGATATGGATCATTTCTCCCTGACTGACCTTTCCAGCGCCTTTCCCCCCTTCCCAGCCCCCCAGAATCCTGGAAAACAATCCCAAAAAAACCTCGGAAGACTGAATCACTACAAGTTGCTTCACTGTCACTAGGAGCGTCCTTGCAGCTCAACGGTCCGGAAGCTCCAGCTGCACTCCTGATCCAGCAGATCCATAAATTCCTGCCACGTGGAGGCGGATCCGGGCAGGGAAAAAGCTGCCAAAAAAAGTTGGGATTTTGCCTTTCCTCAGGGAGTTTTCAGCCTGGTTTTATTCCCACAGGGAATAAAAACCTCCACGGCTTTGGAGAACGAAGCGCAGGCCTTCACTGGGCTGGAAAAACATGGAAAAATCATGGATCGGACACTGAAGGGAGGGTGGTTTTGTTAAATCTTGGCTCATCCGGAGCAGGATCTTCGGCTCTTCCATCCAGGCTGGCGGAGGGAACATCCCGGATCAACAGAACAAGGAAACATTTCCCTTCCTTTTCCAGTTCTGGAGACAAAATTCTTCTTTTCCCGAAATTCCTCATTTCCATGGGGTTTAATAAACATCAAGTTGGGGTTTTCCAGCGTTTCAATCCTTGGAATCTCCATTTCCTGCTGATCCTAATCCTGGTGGAGTGACGCGCTCGGACACCCCAATCCAACGCCATCCAACGGGGCTGGGATCTCCTGGGAAATGGGATTTATGGCTCGTGTTCCTTGGCATCGTACTCCTCCCAGTTCCGGAATTCTCACTCCCCCTCAGCTAAGCCTGGCTCCAATTCCAGCCGTATTCCCACCTGGATTTAAGCCTGGGCTTGGTTCTTCCTGGTTGACTCCACCTCCACATTTTGGCAACTTATCAACACCTCGAAAGCCGAGAAGTTTCCCGAACGGATTCTCCAGGAGCACATAGAGAATTCGGTTTGTTCTTCCTGGTCTTTCACAGGAGAACGGGAAAATTCCGCTTCTTTCTTCCCCTTCCAGGACACTCCGGGGGATTCTTTTTCGTTTGTTCAACGACCTGGAATTTGATCCACTGGGGGAAAAAAACCCACCGCGACACCCCGACCCTGACACAACGTAGGAAAACACGGAATAACAGGAGTCTACATGGAAAAATAGAACTTTGACATACACAATTCCAAAATAACGTGCCGGCCAGGCCGGGTTTTGTTGCATAAAATGTACAAACGTCTCTTTGTCTGTGGTTGGATTTTTTTTGTTCCCAGGCCTCTGGAAAACTGGCAAACCAGGAGAACAGATGGAACGTTTAGACCGTTTCGGGGATGGATTTATGGCATTTATTCAGTGGGAATTTGACTTGGACAAGGTGGGGAGGAGGGTGGAGGCCGGGGGGTTGGATTGGGAAGCCACGCCAGGCTGGGAAAAAAATGGGATTGGAGACGGAAAGGGATGCTGATAAATATTTAATGAGCACTGGCTTGGTTCTATACACCAAAGTCACTCGGGATTGGGAGTCACTCTGGAAGTCGGGTCGTGCCGAGACTTCGGAGCTGCGGCGCCACCGGCGGTGTGGTCGGGAAAAACTTCCTTTGTACTGGCCAGAGAATTCCGGGAATCAACCCCCTCCTGGACAAAGTGCAACTTAATGCTTTTAGGACTCATAAGGCTCGTTAGGACCCAAAAAAATTGGCATTTCCCACAAAAGAAAAAAAAAACAACAAAAATGAGGTGCTTGGGGGGGGGAAATCCACTTGGAAATGAGGAAAACAACGGGGGGGAAAAACAAGTCCGCACACAGAGTCGATCCATCCCACTCCTTGGAATTCCCCCCCATCCCCCTCCCAGCCCCTGGAATCGCTACACATAGAGGGAACTCTGAATNCTTGGGGGGGGGAAACCCGCTTGGAAATGAGGAAAACAACGGGGGGGAAAAACAAGTCCGCACACAGAGTCGATCCATCCCACTCCTTGGAATTCCCCCCCATCCCCCTCCCAGCCCCTGGAATCGCTACACATAGAGGGAACTCTGAATCAGCCACTCGAGGATGGGATGTTTTGCCGATGGAGAAACATTGGAAGGCACAGTGGTAACATTGTAGCATCCTAACCTTGCACCTCGGAAAATCCCGGAAAAAAACGGGGCCCAAATCCAGCTTTTTGTTTTGTTTTGTTTTTGTTTTGTTTTTTTGTTTAAATACCTCCCCGTCTTCCCCCCCAAAAAAAAATCCCAGGGAATTGGTTATGGATGAGAAGCAACGGTGGGGCCGGCGGTTCCACCTGCTCAGCACGGAGTCGGCACTCCGGGCTCCAGGAAAACAGGGGGAGGAAACCCAAAACTAACAATAATAAAAAAAAAAACCAAGCGAGGAAAAGAGGGGGAAGTCCCCCTCAAAAATTCCGTATTTACAGGCAAAACTCTTTTTTTGTCTTTTTTTTCTTAAAAAAGTTAATCCTAGTCTCCTTTTTTTTTGTCGTTTTGTCAAGGATTTTTTTCCTTTNNNNTTTTCCGTTTCATTTCATCGGGACATTTTTGCTGGTTTCGGGAATATTTCGGGAATCTCTCATCCCCGGGGATAAAGAGCAGAAACACCAACCCTCCAAAACAAAAACAAGAAAAAAAAACCCCACCACCTCATTTTCCGTCGTTTTCCCTCATTTTTGTTTGTCTCGTTTTTCCCCTCTTCAGAAGTACACTTTTTATCATTATTGCAAGTTTACCTTTTTTTTTTGTTTGCTTTTTTTTGTTTTTAAATTAATTTTTTTTTTTTAATCCTCAGGCTTTTACAAATTTTTTTCCTTTTTTTTATGTTTTTTTNTCATTATTGCAAGTTTACCTTTTTTTTTTTGTTTGCTTTTTTTTGTTTTTAAATTAATTTTTTTTTTTTAATCCTCAGGCTTTTACAAATTTTTTTCCTTTTTTTTATGTTTTTTTCCCTTTTTGTTTGTTTTTTTGTTTGTTTTTTTAATGTCCAAATTAAAAAAAAAAAACACACCAAAAAAACACCAAAAAATAAAACAAAAACGAAACTGAAAAAAAAAAAATCAAACCCAAAAAACCAAAAAAACCCCAATGAATTTTAGGCACAAATGCATTGTCCCACAGTGTGGAAAAAGATTGCCATTCAGTCTCGGAATTCCAAGTTGGACATTCTGCTTGATATGTTCAAAGAGAGTCATCCCTCCAAAGGTTGCACTTTTTTGTTTTGTTTTTCTCTCGTTGGGTTCCGTGGGTTTGTTTGTTTGTTTGTTTTTCCCTCGGGAATGCTGGAATCTCTTTTTGCGTCTGGGATTCGGAACTGCTCAGACTTGTCTTATCTTTACAAAACAAAGGGGTTTCGCAAGGAGAAGTGTTTATGTGGGATTTAAGAGAAATACAGCGGATAAGGAAGTGGTCTCTCGCTTTTCCAGGCAGGAACGCGGTGACTTGGACCTGTGGGAGAAGGGAAAGGCCCCGTCAGAGGAGACAAAGGGAGGGTTTGGTCCACCCCTTTCCCAGGAAACTGCCCTGAGAATCGAGGGCCCCAAAAGTCACTTGAGAAGAGTCAGAGCATCTCGAATATCCAACCTTGATTTCAACCCTGATATCCATCCCAAATATCCCTTACTATCCATCCTTAATCCCAGCCCTAATAGACAACTCTCATTTACAGTCCTAATACCCAACAGTAACATCTACTCCTGATTCCAGTCCTATTATCCAACCCTAACATCCATCCCTGATCTCCACCACGATCTCCAACCCCAATATCCAAACTCAATATCCATCCCTAATATCCAAACATGACATCCAACAGTAATATCCATCCCTAACTTCCAGCCCTAATACACAGTGCTGATATCCAACATGAACACCCATTAATATCCATCCCTAACATCCATTACTAGCATCCAACCCCCAAATCCAACCTCAATATCCATCCCTAATTTCCAACCCTAATATCCAGCCATGACATCCAATCTCAATACCCAACATTAATATCCATTCCTAATTCCAGTCCTAATATCCAACCCTGACATCCAGCCCTGACATCCAATCTCAATACCCAACATTAATATCCATTCCTAATTCCAGTCCTAATATCCAACCCTGACATCCAGCCCTGACATCCAATCTCAATATCCAACATTAATATCCATCCCTAATTTCCAAACCTAAAATCCATCCCTAATATCCATCCCTGATATCCATCCATCCCTAATATCCAGCGCTGATATCCAACCCAAATATCCATTAATATCCATTCCTAATATCCAATACTAGTATCCAACCCCAAAATCCAACATTAATATCCATCCTTAATTTCCAACCCTGACATCCAGCTCTGATATCCAATCCCAATATCCATCCCTAATATCCATTCCCAATATCCAACAGTAATATCCATCCCTAATTCCAACCCTAACATCCATCCCCCATATCCAAAAGTAATATCCATCCCTAATTCCAACCCTAACATCCATCCCCCATATCCAACAGTAATATCCATCCCTAATTCCAACCCTAACATCCATCCCCCATATCCAACAGTAATATCCATCCCTAATATCCATCCCCCATATCCAATCTCACCCCCTCCTGACCCACTTCCCACCATTCCCTCAGGTTCCCAGTGATGGGACCCACTGGAACATCCTGGTGCTGCACCAGTGAGGGGTTTGGTTGGAATTTAGGGAAAGGATCTTCATCCAGAGGGTTGCTGGGCACTGGAATCCCCATTTCCAGGGAATCCAGGAGCATGTGGACACAGTGGGATTTTGGGGCTGTCCAGGGGCCAGGAGTTGGACTGGATGATCCTTGTGGTTATCTCCAACTCAGGACATTAATTCTATGATTCCATGATCCCTCCCCACACAGAACACCCGGGAATGGTGCATTCTGGAGGTGACTGATCCCAATCCTACCTTTTTACATCTGTCCCATGTGATTGGAGGCATCTCCCATCCCAGGGTGGGGGCCTGCCAGGGAAAGCGGGGGCGGATCCGAGGAGACCTTCTCTTCTTCCCTTCTTTTCAGGCACGCGGCCTTTGGATTCAGATTCCGTTCTGTCAGGGAAAGGAGATGTCAAACATCCCCATTTTCAGATCATGGAGCTCCAACATCTCCATTTTTCCGTCACGGAGCTCCAACATCCCTATTGTCACCTCATGGAGCTCCAACATCCCAATATTGACCTCATGGAGCTCCAACATCCCAATTTTCAGCTCATGGAGCTCCAACATCCCAATTTTCACCTCATGCAGCTCCAACTACCCCTATCCTGAGCCCCCTGAGGTCAGAAAAGGCACTGAGACCGCGGTGTCCCACCGCTCCCGAAATTCTCTGCCAACGGCGTTCCACCCACCGCGTTCCTGAGTGCCGCCGCCGGGACTGACCTCGGACCTGCTGCTCCAGGCTGAGGATGACGGCCACGGCCTGGTGGAGGATGAGGAGCTTGGTCTGGGGCTTGTCGCTCTTGAGGTGGAGCTGCACCATGCGGCCCAGCTCCTTGAAGGCCTCGTTGATGTCGCGCACACGCAGCCGCTCCCGTGCGTTGTTGGCCATGCGCCGCTCCTTCTCCCGCTCCGCCTTCTGCTCCGGGGTCAGGTCCTCGTCGTCATTATTGCTGCGGACGGAAGGGACGCGGCATTTCCAACCAAAGCTGTGGCCGGGATTTGAGCAGGGAGGGTTTGGTGGGGAAGTGTTGCGAGGGGGGAATTCTGAGCCGTTTAGCCACAGCTTTTTGTTGAAATGGGGGATTATTTAGGTTGGGAAAGGCCTCTAAGGCCATGGGGTCCAACACCAACCCGTGTCCCCAGGTGCCACTTACACGTGGATTTGAAATCCCTCCAGGGATGGGGACTCTGCCCCTGCCCTGGGCAGCTGTGCCAGGGCTTTAATCCCAAAGTTTGGGATTTGGGAGAACCCTTCTCCACCACTGAGGGTGGTTGGAGGTGCCAAAGGCTTCTGGGTTTAAATCGTGGAATCCTGGAATGGTTTGGATTGGAAGGGATTTTAAGGATCATCTCATCCCACCTCCTGCCAGAGGCAGGGACACTTCTACTATCCCAGGTTGCTCCAAGCCCTGTCCCACCTGGTCTTGGGATATTCCAGGGATGGGGCAGCCACAACCAACAATAAAATGCAGCTCTAAACTTCCCAAAAACCCATCCAGAATTTACTAAGGCTCCAAACCCTCAGAATTTACAGCAATCAAGGACTGGGAATGACAAATAATACATAAAAGCAAAGCAAATCCAACCGTATTCCGATTTGGAAGCGCGGGATGAGAGGGCTAAGAGCCTAATCGATCGATTTTTGCCTAATATAATCTCTCAGTGACTAAATTTGGGAATTGTTGGAACGGGAGGCCGTCCTGGAGCGCAGGTCCCCCAAAAGTGGTGGGTCCTGCCGGGCCAGGTGCTCCGCAATTCCGCCTGTTCCGTTCACTTCATCGAAATCCACACAGGAATTAAATGAAGCGACACTCTTTCTCCCGTTACCTAGATCTTGACCTAGTAATGGATTTGATATCCTTCTTGTCATCCTCCAGTTTCTTGTCCTCTGAAGACTTGGTGTCCTGGAGGTTCTCGTCGCCCTCGTCGTCGGATTTGATCTCGGAGCTGCCTGACGAGACGCTCTGGCCTTGCAGTCCCGTTGGGATTCCTGCAGCAAAACGGGGAGGGCGGGTCAGGGAGGGCTTCCAACAGCCCTTGGGTTGGGATGGAAGGGTTTTTATGGACATCTCATTCCAAACCTCTGCCATGGGCAGGGACACCTCCCACTAGCCCAGGTTATTCTAACCTGGCTGGTTTGGCTTGGAAGAATTTTAGGCATCAGCTCATTCCAACCCCTCTTCCATGGGCACCTCCCACAGGTTACTCCAAGTCTGTCCAACCTGGCCTGGAACACTTGCAGGGATCACAGAATCATGGAATGGTTTGGGTTGGAAGGGATTTTATGTATCAGCTCATTCCGAACCCCTGCCATGGGCAGGGACGCCTCCCACTAGCCCATGTTGCTCCAATCTGGCCAGTTGGGCTTGGAAAGGACTTTAATGATACTTATTCCAACCCTTCTTCCATGGGCTATGACAGCTTCCATTGGACCAGGTCACTCCAAGCCCTGACCTTGTTTTTATCCATCCCAGATCATTCCCAGACCACAGAACCATGGAATGGTTTGGGTTGGAAGGGATTTTAAGGACCATCTCATTCCAACCCCTCTTCCACGAGCACCTTCCACAAGACCAGGCTGCACCAAGCCCTTACCAATCCCAGCTCGTTCCCAGCTCATTCCGAGAGCAACCAACACTTCAGGGACCGCAGGTGGATTCTGCTCCAAGCCAACACCCCCATTCCCGAATCCTGGACAACCAGGAGGCCGAGCTGACCAAAGGGTCCCGCCAGAGCATGACAATTCCAACAGGGATGTGGGAATGTCCACTCACCCCTGTAGGGATCCTGGGGCGGGTTCAGGTCCGGGGACGTGGCCGACTGGACGGGAAGCTGCGGGACGGGCACCTGGTTGGGCACAAGCGAGTGGCTCCCGCGGAGGCTCACCCCGTCCTCCCGGTGCGCTCCCACCTGCGGGACACAGGGAATGCTCAGCACACCTCCGGAATTCCACCCGCAGGCTTGGGAAAGCCCCCGAGAGGCTCGTTGTTCCTCGCCCACCAAGCGGGTGCGTAATTCCACCCGGGATTTGAGGAGGGAGGGTTTGGTGGGGAAGTGTTGCGAGGGGGGAATTCTGAGCCGTTTAGCCACAGCTTTTTGTTGAAATGGGGGATTATTTAGGTTGGGAAAGGCCTCTAAGGCCATGGGGTCCAACACCAACCCGTGTCCCCAGGTGCCACTTACACGTGGATTTGAAATCCCTCCAGGGATGGGGACTCTGCCCCTGCCCTGGGCAGCTGTGCCAGGGCTTTAATCCCAAAGTTTGGGATTTGGGAGAACCCTTCTCCACCACTGAGGGTGGTTGGAGGTGCCAAAGGCTTCTGGGTTTAAATCGTGGAATCCTGGAATGGTTTGGATTGGAAGGGATTTTAAGGATCATCTCATCCCACCTCCTGCCAGAGGCAGGGACACTTCTACTATCCCAGGTTGCTCCAAGCCCTGTCCCACCTGGTCTTGGGATATTCTAGGGGTGGGGCAGCCACAACTAACGATAAAATGCAGATCTAAACTTCCCAAAAAGGGAAATCCCAGGAAGCCCAAGCCCCCAGATCCCTCGGGATGAGCCCCGACCCCGGGATGCTCCTGATGGAGAGCACAGATGGTCCGTGGCCATGACAGACACTCCGGCAGGTAAAATGTCATTCCCACTCCCAAGGTGCCTCCCAGATTCCTTCCCATCTGTCCCCTCTCCAGCACAGCTGACAATTATCTCCAGGCCCATCTGTTTAATTGGGGGCCCCGCAATTCCCCCCCAGAGCCAGGAAATCCGGCGGGAATTGCGAGTTGGCAGCGTGCTCGGAATGGTGGCTTGGCCTCCTGACATTCCCAGTGTCGCTGCATTCCCGACATCAGGAGACACATCCACAGGGGTTTATTAACCACCTAATCCCCAATCCAAAGGGATACATCCCTGCCATCTCAGGGTTCCACCTTCCCTAAGGAAAAGGGGCAATGAAGGCAGGGATGAAATGACCAGGAGGAACTAGGAGGGACAGGAGGAATTGGGATCCAGGAGGAATGGAAATCCAGGAGGAATGGGGGTCACTGCCACTACCTTCCCACCAGAAAGCTGCTCCCTCATCCCAGACCAGTTTGGATTGGGAAGGACTCCCAAGCCCATCCCCTTCCACCCCCAAACTTCTCCGTGCGGGATGACCACAGCAACATTCCTTGTCCTTTATCCCATGGGATAAATCCAGCAGGGAATTGGAAGGTGATGTGTGTTAACCCAGGGCCGAGATCGGCCAGATTCCAAAGCCAAACCCAGCTAAACCAGGCTTAACCCCCCCAGCAAATCCACCCCATCCCGCTGGACCTGTGTATTCCAAATGATTCCCTTCTGTAGCCCTTTCATGTGCCTGCCATCCCATAACAGTTGCCAGATGAGTGCTGGCCGGGCTATAAATAAGATCAAAAGGGAAGGAAAGGACTTAATCAGCGCCAAAAAAAAAACACCCGGGGAGGGGGATGAAAGCAGGGAAAAGGCAAAGTTCAGCAGCCTTTTTCCACAGGAAACTTGGGTTCTGACAGAAGACTTCCCTTTACCCCAAAAAAACCCTTTTTCTCCACAAAACTCCCTTTTTCTGACAGAAAAATCCCTTTTTTTCTACAGAAAATTCCACTGGGATGCTGCCATTGCCATGGAGCAGCTCTTACTGGGATGCTCCTACCCCACTGGGATTCTCCTGTCCCAGTTGGATTCTCCTGTCCCAATGGGATGTTCCTGTTCCACTGGGATGCTCCCACTCCCATGGAGCAGCTCTTACTGGGCTGCTCCTGCCCTACTTGGATGTTCCCACTCCCATGGAGCAGCTCTTACTGGGCTGTTCCTGCCCTACTTGGATGTTCCCACTCCCATGGAGCAGCTCTTACTGGGCTGCTCCTGCCCTACTTGGATGTTCCCATTGCCATGGAGTAGTTCCCACTGGGATGCTCCTGTCCCACTGGGATACTCCCACCCCCCTGGGATACTCCTGCCCCTATGGCATACTCCCATTCCAACAGCACACCTCTTACTGGGATGTTCCTGTCCCACTGGGATTCTCCTGCCCCAACTGGATTCTCCTGTCCCACTTGGATGCTCCCATTCCCATGAAGCAGCTCTTACTGGGATGGTCCCACCCCACTGGGATTCTCCTGCCCCCCACTGGGATTCTATTGTCCCACTGCCACGGGGCAGATCCTACTAGGATTCTCCTGCTGTAGGGCATCTCCCACTGGGACACTCCCACCCCAGTGGGATGCTCCTGTCCCACCAGGATACTCCTGTCCCACTGGGATTCTCCCATTCCCACGGGGCAGCTTCCCGTGGGATCATCCTACGCCAACCAGATCCTCCCATCTAAATGGCATACTCCCATTCCCATGGAGCCACTCCCGCCCCACCAGGCCGCTCCCGCCTGCCTCCCGCGCGCCATCTCTGCGGCCCATCCATGGCCCATCCTGCGTTCCCGCTCACCATGATGGAGTGGCGGTTTGCCGAGAGCAGCCCGGTGCCGTAGCCGGCGCCCAGCCCGGCCATGGCGCCGTTGTGGGCGCCCAGCAGCCCGTGCACGTCCCCATGGGCACCGGCCATGGGGGCGGCTCCCACCGCATGGTTCCTCAGTACGTGGATGGCGTCGTCCAACCGCTCCAGCCGGTCCTCGATCCGGCTCTGCTGCGGGGTGGGAAAAGCGGGAAGGGCGTGAGGAGCCCGCCCCAGGATACAGCCAGGCCTCCCTGCTCAGCCCCTTGTGCTTTCACCTCGTCATCTTTGGATTTGCTAGGTTTTCCTCGGATTTGTTTTTATCTTAAGGAACGGGTTTGCTTCTCTAGGGAATGTCGAACCCTAAGGAGGGTTGAGCCCTGGGGAATGTTGAATCCTACAGAACGTTAACGAGTCCAGCTTTGATTTTCATGGGCAAAACAGGTTCAATGATTCCTCATGAACATGAATCAGGCCAGGACAGTGTTTGCCCTCCAGGTCTCGGCAGAGTTGGAGTAAGAGTAACGTAAAAGAAGGATTCAAAAATGGAAAATTCCAGAGGAAACTCAAAAAGAAAAGCAGGAGAAGGAAAGAAACAAAGAGGTTTCGCTGCCATTTTCCTCCCCCCCCAAATAATCCCAGGATCACATATGGAGAGGAGGAGAAACTACCAGGTCCCGCAGCCACGGGGGTTTGATCCCTACAGGTTGGAGCTGTAGGGATCCAAGGGATGGGGAACCTCAACAGGACACTTCTCAAGTCCCCAAGGGCCAAGGAATCTCAACAGGACAGCTCCCAAGTGCTGGAGAACCAGGAACCTCAACAGGACACTTCCCAAGTCCCCAAGGGCTGAGGAACCTGGAGTGTCAAGAGGAAGGTCCCCAAGGGATTGGGAACCTCAACAGGATGGTCCCCAAGTCTCCAGGTGCTGGAGAATCCCAACGGGACAATCCCAAGGGCTGTGGCACCTCCCCAGGGCCCTGAGCTACCAAGGGGACCAGGCAGAGCTGCTGGAGCTCCTCAGCAAAGCCCCCAACCTTGTCAGAACCTCCATAGGAAAGCCTGGAAAACACTAGCTTCCATCAGCACAAGGATTTCTGGATTGGGGTGGAAAACCAGCCCATCCTAATTCCTGACTCCGGCAAACTTCCCGACACTTCCAACGGAGACCATCCCCTCCCCCCGCCTCCCTCAGTCCATGGGGACAGGACCGGGACCATCATCTCCATCACTCCAGGGGACCTCTCACCATCACTTCCATCACTTCACAGGGAGAAGATCAGGACCAGCCCCTCCCTCACGCCAGGGGATCCCTGACCATCACCTCCCTCACTCCACAAGGACCCCTGACCATCATCTCCCTCATTCCATGAGGAGGAGCCCCCTGACCACCACCTTCCTCATTCCCCATTGAGAGAACCCTCACCATCATCTCCCTCATTCCACAGGGACCCCTGACCATCCTCTCCCTCATTCCACGGGGGACCCCGGACCATCCTCTCCCTCATTCCACANCCATCATCTCCCTCATTCCACAGGGACCCCTGACCATCACCTCCCTCATTCCATGGGGAGAGGACCATGACCATCACCCCCATCACTGCAGGACCCCTGACCATCATCTCCCTCATTCCAGGGGAGCCCCCAACCATCATCTCCCTTACTCCAGGGGACCCCAGACCATCCTCTCCCTCATTCCACGGGGGACCCCGGACCATCCTCTCCCTCACTCCACAGGGACCCCTGACCATCCTCTCCCTCATTCCACAGGGACCCCTGATCATCCTCTCCCTCACCCCACAGGACTCACGGACGCACCATCCTGCATCTACCACATCTTCATATCCCATCCATCCACCCACCCATCCATCCACCCCATCTCCCTCCTCACCCTCTTTCCTGCTCCTCACCCCCTTTTTCCAGCAGATCCCAACACCCCCTTTCCCTCTCGGGAGCACCTCCAACGCCCCCCACCCCAGCTCCACCACGCAAAGTGGGACAACAATTCCAGGGCCGCTCCGGGCACACAAAACCTGCATGGGAGGAACCAGCACGTGGGACAGAGCGCGACACCAAGGAACGCAAGGAATTCCCGCAGGAAGGAGGTCACCAGTTGGAACATACCAGGGAGTGTAAGGGACCTTCATAATTGGGAGATGATGAAGCTTGACCTCCATTCCTAGACCAAACAGCTGTTCCTGCTAATAAGTAAAATCGGAGTTATGGTTGGAACTGGGTGAGCACAACGTTCCCGACTTTTCTGGGACGCTTTTTCCGAGGTCTGGGAACGGCCTATGCCAAGCCAGAGCTTCCCGAGGCGCTCCTCTGCTAGAGCCTTGGAGCGCCGAAGGCTTTGGCGCAACTCCTGCCTCGGAGCTAAAACTCGGCCTCGCTGCACTGGGAGGAAAGGCATTACTGCTCTCCAGGAGTTTTTCAAGGAAAAATCAGCCTCTGTGCCAACAGTGAGGGAAAAATGTGGAAAACCAACTTTCTCTGCTCTTTTCTCAATGTTTTTGGGGAAAAACCAGCTTTTTCCGCTCTTTTTCCAGTAGATTTTGGGAAAAACCAGCTTTCTTCGCTCTTTTCCCAATGTTTTTTGGGGAATGATCAGATCATGTTGGATATGATTTCTGATGTTCTATTGGATCTTCTGAAGGATCCCGTAAAATGGAGATGGGAATATCAGGATTGGAGTTTGAATTCCCATCAGAGTGGGATTTGTTGGGAATGTCAGGCTAGGGTGGAACTCACGGTGAACGGTTTCTTATTTCTTTTATCCCTGAGGGAAATTTCCATGCGAAACAATTCCAGCTCTTCCTTCAATCCACTTCTATTCCCTAATGTGATACACTGGTTTGACCCTGGGTTATCCCTATTTCCCACCGGGAAGCAGCACAGCCCAAATTATCAGGGAAATCTCCCTCTGGCTCAGTCCCTTCCATAGGGAAAGCAGGGAGACACACAGTCCCTTCTAAATTTGGGGGGAATTCCAGGGAAAATAAGGGTGGGAAGCTGTTTTTTGAGGTGTGGGGGCCCCCAGGCCAGGCCAGGTGGTCCCTCTGTCATTTCCATAGGTTTCATCCCGATTTTATGGGATGAAGGTGGGTGTGGTGCCCTCGTGGACCTGCCCTGACCATCTCTCCTTCCCAAAGGGTCTCATCCCTGTAGGGATGTCTGGGAAGTGGGACATCACCTGCGAGGATCAGGAGCTCCCCATGGAGAGCAAGGGATGATCCCACTTTTCCTGTCCTACGGAGACACAGCGGCCTTGGCTCCGGATTCCCGGTGAGTTAATCAGGATCCACGGGAGTCTTGGATTACACCTGGGCTCCAAGTGGGATTCTCCAGGGAGGTGGGATGTGCTGCTGGGAGGAAGAGCCAGCTGGAAAAACTGGGAATTCCGGCCCACGGAATATTTCCACCACCTGATGCTCATGAGAACAACCCCAGGCCTCGGGATTTGGGGAAAGGATGCAAACATTCCAATAAAGTCCAGGATCACAAAATCATGGAATGGGCTGGGCTGGAAGGGACCTCTAAAGGTCATTTGGTCCAACCCTGGGACACCTCCCACTATCCCACATTGCTCCAAGTCTCATCCAACCTTGCCCTGGAGAATTCCAGCTCCTCTGGACAACCTGTGCCAGTGTTTTATACTCCCTGCTCCTAAAAAAACCTTCTAAAATCCAACTGCCCGGATTTAGCTCCAAACCATCGCCCTGCTGTTCCCGGGGGACGGCCCTGAGGGTGCAGGAAGCTCCACAGGGATAACCTGGGATATTTCCATGGGAGCTGCAACAACCTCCCCTCTGCCCCGGAGGCGGGACAGCCTGGTTTGGGACAGGCGGCCCCGCCGGAGCTGGGGTAGGGATCTCTTCCCAAAAAAACCCACCTTGGGAGGAACCGTTGCGGAAAATAGAATCATAACAATACCTGAGAGAGAAGGGGGAGAACCAACAGGAGTTGAAGGATTTGATGAAAAGCTGTTGTTGGTGTGATCTGGAGAATAGATCTTTAAAAGATGATACACAATTAATCTAAATAAAGCCGTCACAACCCAATCCAGAAAAAAAAAGCTTGGAATTCTTATGCATTCCGTTCCTTTCAATGAAAGCAGGACAGGCTCAGAAAATTCCTTCTGATACCTTCAGTTAATTCCAGGAGAGTTGAAAGCCTCTTGGCTGTGCCATTCGGCTCTTGGAGGCACAGGAGAGGAGGAAGCAGGACACCAGGTCCCTCGGGAAGGGACTCCAGGGATTGGGATTTCAGGGATCGGCTCCGACACCATTTTATTGTCTCGACTTCATTTTATGAATGAGTGTCATGAGAACTCAAAGGAACCCACTGTGCCCAGAAAATAATAGGGATGGTCCTGGTTAAAGGGCAGCCAGTGCCACCAGGATAACGGGAATGGGGCGGGAATATGCCAGCGGGAGCTGGGAAGCACCGCGTCCGGTTATCCCGGAAAAACATGGGAACTGCCGCCTTTAACAGCCACCATATGAACTAGAGAGGTGGAGTTGCCATGGAACAGAGAGAACCTCTGGGGAATTCCAAAGGAATCCTGTTGGAGGGCGCTCTGGGAGTGCAGGAGTCACTCCTGCTGCCGGGTTCTGTCCTCCCTTTCCCGTGGAAAAGCGGGATGGACTTGGCACAGCTCAAGCCTTCCCCTCTTTCCACTCCTATCCTACTCTCGAATTCCCTCTAAAGCTTTCCCAACACCCCCTTTCCCCGATTATCCCCTATTCCAGCTGGCAGGGGCTCCAGGGGGGCGACCTGCTGCTCATCTCCAGCAACTCCAGCTGGAGAACTGGGACTCAAATTCCCTTTCCAAGGGGTCAACATGGGAATTCCAAAGTAAATGTTTCCTTACAGAGGCGAGTGCTTTCCCCAGGGCATCACCAGTCTGCGAACTTCCTGCCGCCCCACTTCCTCTGTTGGCTGCAAGGCAAAAAATTCCATGTAAAACCAGCCAGGAGAACATTCCAAAATTCCTATTCCCGCCCCATCTGCAGGAATTAATTTATTTAATTAATTTGTTATTTAACTGCTTTTAATTAGAGAAGATTAACCTTTAATTTAATTCAGCTTCACTTGACTCCATTAGAGATTTTTTTCCCAGTCTTATGGAATGGTTTGGGTTGGAAAGGGACCACAGGGATCATCATTCCAAACCTTAATGGGCTGGGAAGCCTTCCATGAGACCGAGTTGCTCCAGTTTGGCCTTGGACACTTCCAGGGATTGGGAAAGAGTCCCAAGAAGGGAGCAGAGATCTGGGAAGTCCCTCAAGGAGGAAAGGATGGCAGAGCGTGGTTCCTCCAGGGGAGGAACTCCCAAACAGGGATATTCCAGCCTGGAAAAGCCAAGCCAGGAGGCAGTGAGGCTCCAGGAAGCTCCTCCACATTGGGAAGCTCATGGCTCATCCCGTTCCATGGGCAGGGACACCTTCCCCCAGCCCAACTCCATGCCCTGGCACAATCCCAGGGATCAGGAATCCCCAAGCCATGGGAGAACTCAGCCTCTGAGCTTGGTTTAGTTCCTCCTTTGTTTCCAGATCCTAAAAAAACTCCATGACCATGTGTTGCTGGTTGACCCCACCCTCCATTCCTCTGGCATTAGTCCCGCTCTGCCCTCCTGCCTGGAATCACGTGCGCAATCCGACCCACGTGTCCCAATTTCCCCGTCACTTAACCACGGAATCGCTCCCGGGGAGCCCGAATGGGGGGATTCTTATTTCCCTATTTCCCATCTCTAACTATTCCCTGGATCTCTGGGGACACTCAGGGGTGGCTTTGCCCTCTCGGGGGGCAGCAGGATGTGCCCCCAGGCAATTCCCAGGTGATTCCCAGAGTTTGGGAGGAGCCAGCTCACCCAGGATGGTGTCAGTGCCGTTGGCCGGGGGGGTGCAGGACGAGGCGCTGTAATGGTTGGTCCCGCTCCGGTGGAACGTGGACATCGGAGGAAGACTGGAGTTGATGTCAGCTGAGGAGTGGGATGGGTAGCTCTGTGCCGAGAAAAACAGGGAATGTTGGTATTACGGAGAGGCTGGGACACTGCTCGTGGTGGCCCGAGGGCAGCTGGAAGGGATTTTAAGGATCATCTTGTTCCCATAGGAAGGGACACCTTCCATAGCCCAGGTTATTCCAAGCTGGACACTTCCAGGGATGGGGCAGCCATAGCTTCCCTGGGAATTCCATCCCAGCCCCTCGCCACCCTCCCAGCCAGGAATTCCTGCCCAATATCCCATCTAACCCAGTGGGAAGCCATTCCCTATGTCCTGTCCCTCTGCCTCTCATCCCCAGTCCCTCTCCAGCTCTCTTGGAGCCCCTTTAGGCCCTGGAAGGGGCCCTCAGGTCTCCCTGGAGCCTTCTCCTCTCCAGGCGGATATTCCCAGCTCTCCCAGCCTGGCTCCAGAGCAAAGGGGCTCCAGGCCTTGCAGCATCCCCGTGGCCTCCTCTGGACCTGCTCCAAGAGCTCCAGGTTGGAGCTCGAAGTGTCCTCGAAGTGTCCCAGCACTAAAATGGGTTGGGTGGGAAGGGATTTTAAGGATCATCTCATTCCCACCCCTTGCCGCAGGCAGGGACACTTTCCACAGCCCAGGCTGCTCCAACCCGGCCTTGGGCACTTGCAGGGAGGGAGTAGCCATGAATTCTCTGGGAAGCCCCTCCATGCCATCCCATGCCATCTCATGCCATCCCATGCCATGCCACTGCCCCTTCCCACGGGATCCTCACCAAGCGGTCGTGCGGGTGGAGGCTGCAGTAGCTGCTGGACTGGGGAATGTGGGAAGAGTTGCCCAGCATTCCCCCATAGCCAGGTTGGTTCATCCCGCTGGAGGAGCTCCAGGGGTCGCTGCTGTGGTGGCCATCTGCAAGACAGGGACGGGGGAATTGGGGAGTGCTTTGCCCTGGAAGGCGCATCCCACGCCGTCTAATCCAGGGGCAGGGACACCGCCCACCGGCACAGCTTGCTCCAAGCCCATCCAGCCTGGCCTTGGACACTTCCAAGGGTAAATCTGATATATCATCAGAATCCCAGTAATCTCCAGCTCTGGAATTCCAGAGGAGCTTCAGAGCTCTTGGGGTGATAAGAAGTGAAAAGGATTAGGAAAAAATTCCTTCATGGAAAGGGTGCTCAAGCCCTGGAATAATCAGTGGTGGATTTCCATACCTGGACGTGTCCAAAAAACATGTGGATGTGGCACGTGGGGACATGGATAGTGGTGGCCATGGATGGTCAGACTTGATAATCTCGGAGGCTTTTCTAACCTTAATAATTTCATGATTTTATGACACTTATCCTTAAAAAGTGGATAATTTTGCCCTCAATGTGGCAAAAAACAGACGGCCGAATTTTACGTGGATCTTTCCCAACTCTGGGAATGTTATTAATTAATTTATCCCAAATTCCTTTGCATTTCCACGTAATCACAACAACCTGGAAGCAGCAAAACCAGCAAAAAGTCGGGATTCAGCCTCATTTTAACCCCATGACTCTAATTCCACGTGCAGGGAAACGGGGATACGGAGACAGGGCTTTTAAGGCAATGATCCCAAAACGGCTCAGCTATGGATGAATTAAATATAAGCCCGGAAAAAAAAAAGCTGGAAAATCCATTTCCTTCTTACCTTGCATGAAGAAGGAGCTGGGAAAAGTGCTGGCTGCTGGTTTGGAGGAGGGATAACCCGGAGAATCCCTGTTGTAGTCGGCAGTACTGGCTGAGGGAGCATAAACCTGGGGAGAAAAAAGCGCCTCGTTTAACCCCCAAAATGGAGTTTTCCAGCCAAATCCCTGCCCGATTCCCCGAACGTAAACCCCTGTGACTGGAAAGCCAATTCCCAGCTTCAAAAGCGGCTCCAGGCTGACATTTTCCAGCTTGGAGTGGGAATATTTGTCCAAGTCTGGGTTCTGTAAATCCAATTAGGCAGCAGATGGACATGTGCTCCTCCTCGAGCCTCCCGGAGCTTAAAATAAACAGGAACTGGGAACAATGAGGAGGTTTTTTTGGGATGAAGGCATGTAGCCTTCACCCACCTCGGCACACAACTGAAACAGCTCCAAAAAATTCCGGGCTTTTGGCCGGGAACGCGTTCGTTTCCCGACCCACCGGTGCTGGCAATGCGGAAGTACGGCATTATCCCGGGATGTGAAATTCCCAGAGATCCACCCTGAAAGGAGCCTGCAAAAGCTGGAGCAGCATGAAACCACCAACACAGCGTGGGGACACTCCAGGGAGAAAACTCCGCCTCTGCCCAGAACGACTCGATTCATCCCTGCACAGAGCCGGGAGCAGGTGCCAAGTGCCCCTCGCTCCCGGTTTTCCCCGAGAATTTCCCCTGGAATTCTCCCTCTGAGCTGAGGAGGGAATTCCAAGGCTGGATCCCCCCCAGCCAGGCCAGCTGGATGAGGGGAACATGCCATGCAGGGCGGGCTGGATTCCCGCCGCTCCCGCTCTCCAGATGGTCTGGAAGGCTGAATCCCTGTCATCTCCTTGAGGAAAATGGAGCCCTTCCTGCCTCCATTTTGAAGCTGCAGCGGCTCCCAGCAGTTGGCACCACGCCCGCTCCCGGCGCTCGCGGAGAACAGGGAAGAGAAATCCAGAGAAGCGCAGCTGGAAGAGCCCCTGGGCTGAAAGGGCTTCTCTCCTCAGAACCCACCCAAAAAATAGGGAGAGAAGGGCTGCGGGGGGTGGGATGCAGAGAAACATCCCACTGGAGTTCCTGGAGAGGCATCCCAGGCGGCACATCTGGAGGGTTGGGAATTTTGGCAGCGTCTCCGTGGTGGGGCCAACGCTCCAAAGGAAAGGAAAAGCAGGAGCAAATCCCAGGAAAGCTGGAGACTCTGGATGGGTAAATCAAGAGGCATCAAGCTCTGTGCCCGCCAGATCCCAGATTGTGGAGCTGGAGATGCTGGCTGGGATGAGACGCCACCCATGGCACCGGGATCACGGGAGAGGGAGTTCCATTCCCATGCCACCATTGCTTGGGATTAAGGGCACGGATGCATCGCAAGGAACACCAAATCCTGCTGACTGCCCGGGATTTGGGAATGAGACTCCAGGTGCTCTCTCCATCCCAGAGAGGCTTTGGAAAAGCCTGAGAGACAGTGGGAGGCACCACAGAATTCCAGGATGGTTGGGGGTGGAAGGGATTTTAAGGATCATCTCATTCGATGGGCAGGGACACCCTCCATAGACCAGGTTATTCCAACCTGGACTTGGACACTTCCAGGGATGGAAGTCTTTGGGAATCTGTGCCAGGGCCTCCCCAGCACATCCCCATTCCCAGGCCAGCTTGGAGCATCCTGGTGGGAGGTGTCCCTTCCCAGTGGAACACGCTGATCCCTAAAATTCCTCCCAACCTTAATCATTCCGTGGTTCTCCATCCATCTATCCCAGCCTCATTCCTGATTTCACGGCAAATCTGGATCAGGGGACGTGAATATCTGTCCGGAAAACCTGAATTTAGCAACTCCCTCTGACTCATGCGGGAGGTCTGAGGAGATGGTGAGGAATGACCCTGGAAAAACACATTCCAGATCAAATCCCACCCCACTGGAGCCATTTTGGGAGCCAATCCCAAACACCTTTCCTTTAAATTCCTGGGAATGGAGCCTGGGTTTGCTTCCATCCGAGCCGAGCATCCTGGGATGCTCCTGCTGGATGGAACCAGTGCCTCAGGAAACCAAAGCTTCCCAAATTAAGGATAAAGAGCCTTGAGAAGTCCTATCAGCTACTGGGTGAGCTGGGAGTGGACATCCCACTTCCACAGTCGGGAGCCGCCATCCCCGATGGGAATCACCACACCCCAGGAGACGCCTCCAGGATCCACCCTGGAATGGCTGCAGGCGTTTGGGAACCCAACCCAGCTGGAAAGTTAAGGATTATGGAGTCCAACTCCTGGCCCCGTGAGGACAACTCTGAAATCCCACCCGGGAGAGTTGTCTGAAGGTTCCTGGAATGCCGGTGCTGGGAGCACTTCCCTGTTCCAATGTCTGACCTCCCCGTGGGGAACCTTATCCCAAAATCCAGCCTGTTCCCTGCCCCAGCTCCAGCTGTTCCCTTGGATCCTCCGGTCGGTCACCCGTCTGCTGTGCCACAACCTCCTTGCTCACCACAGGCCTCGGCTTCCCGCTCCGGCCTTTGGAGCCCAGGAATGCTGCACCCCATGGGCAAACGAGCCAGGGGAAAAAATCCCATATGAAAGAAAAAATACTCCCTAAATCCCATTTTTCCTCCTTTCCAACCCCATGAGGGACATGCTCTGTGCTGCCCCTGCTCTTGGGGTAAAATCCCTCATTCCAGTGCAAAATTCCCTCGTTTTCAGTGAAAAATCCCCAAACTAAACAGTGTCCCCACCCCCGCTCCAGGTTTCCAGTGCTATTCCAACAGCAGGTCCCTTAATTTGGGCCACATGTTGCCGGGGGGGGAGAGGAAGAGGAGCGGGACGCGGGGGCGGCGGATGAAAAGCCGGGGAAGCGCATTCCCAGCGCGGGCTGGAAGGGGCCGGAAGGAAAAGGCCCCCGCCCGCCTCGGCCCGACCTGCGAGGGCCCCAATCCCAACCAGATGTCGGCGCTTCCAGAGCCTTCTCCCGGCACAAACGCGGCCATCAAAGGTAATTGGGAGCAGCTGAGCTCCGGCGCGGAGCAGCACATGGAAAAAAAACCTCCCCTGGAGCCCAGAGCGGGATGAGATTCCAGGCCCTGCTGAGCGCAGCGGCAAGGGAAGGGACCCGTCTGGCACACAGTAGAGGGAAAGCTGGGATCAGCACACCCAAAGCGCTCCAGAACCTTGGAACTGCCACTGGAGCCAGCACACAGCAAACCCCCTGAGATCCCAGGTTTAATCCGGGGATTATCGGAAGCATGGAATGCTCAGAGGTGAAAGGGATCATTGCAGGATCATCCAGTTCCCTGGGCAGGGACACCTTCCATAGCCCAGGTTATTCCAAGCTGGCCTTGGACACTTCCAGGGATCCAGGGTCAGCCACAGTTTCCCTGGGAATTCCATCCCAGCCCCTCGCTGCCCTCCCAGCCAGGAATTCCTGCCCAGTATCCCATCTAACCCAGCTGGAGGCCATTCCCTATGTCCTGTCTCTCCAGGTCCTCATCCCAAGTCCCTCTCCAGCACTGGGCAGGAATTCCTGGCTGGGAGGGCAGCAAGGGGTTGGGATGGAATTCCTGGAGAAGCTGTGGCTGTCCCTGCATCCCTGGGAGTGTCCAAGGGCACGCTGGAATAACCTGGGCTATGGCAGGTGTGTGGGCTGGGAATGAGATGATCTTTCCATCCCTCCCATCCTGGAATTCTCCACTCTCCCCTGGAATGCCATCCCAGCACCCCCCGAACATCAGCTGCTTGACTTTTCCTCCCTTCTCCCAGCCTCCCGGATCCTCCAAAGCCACAGATCCTGCTCAGCTCCAATGTTTTCCAGATGGGAAGGCCAAGCCCCGCGCTCGGGAACGCCCAGAGTTAAAAAGGGGTCACGGAAAGCAAAAATTCCACCCTGATGTCATCCCTGTGCAGCAGCACACGGCTGGAAAAACAACAGGAATGGCCCACAGCCGCAGCTTTTCCAGCCACGCTCTGATTGCTTCCTGATCCTTCACAGGGTCATGGAATGGTTGGGCTTGGAAAGCCCTTCTCGTTCCATAGGGACACCATCCACTCTCCCAGGTTGCTCCAAGCCTGGATTGATTTCTCCATCCCAGGTCATTCCCAAAGCAGTCCAGGAGCAAATTCACCCCCCCAGCCAGCTCAGGTAGATTCTGCTCCAACACATCCCTAATTCTGGGATCCTGGAAAACCAGGAGGTCAAGCTCGCGGAACGGTCCCATCACGACACTTCCAACAGGGATTAGGGAAGGAAAAGGGAGAGTGAGAGGAACACAAAAGGAAAACATCAAGGAATGGGTGAGGAGACTGGATTTCCCCCCTGCCAGGGCTGGACAACCCTTTCCAGGCAGGAATTTTCCTTCGTGTCCAACCTAAATAAATCCCTGCAGGAATGGGGACTCCATCCCTGCCCTGAGCAGCCTCTTCCAGGCAGGAATTGTCCCTCATGTACAACCTAAATAAATCCCTGCAGGAATGGGGACTCCGCCCCTGCCCTGGACACCCTTTCCACAGTGCTGGAATTGGCTGCCCCATCCCTGGAATTGTCTAAGGACAAGACTTGGAGCAACCTGGTTTGTGGAAGGTGTGGGGTGGAACAAGATGATCCTTCTGGTCCCTTCCCACCCAAGGCATTCCATGATCCCACGATCCCATGAAATGAAGGTTTCATGAGCACAAAGGATCCCAAACTGGCCTGAACCTTCCCAGAGTGAGATTTTTAGGAAGAGGCAGGTTCTGCTCCAAGCCCAGCACCTCAACCCCATCCCAGGGGACGAATCCCAAGCCGTGCCCTCAGCACAAATTCCCTCATGGCCGGGAAGGGTGGGAATGCAGCTCCAGCACTTCCAGGTGCCCAATGTCGAAGGGAGTGACTGTTTGCTGGAAAACACACCAGTCACTTATTCCCGCTTTTTATAGAATGATTTCACTTTAGCAAACACCGGGATAGCAAATGTGGGATGTGAGGGGGCTCCCGCTCTAAGCTCTGCCTAAATCCCGCAGAACTAAGCTTCCAAAAATCCATCACACGCTCAAACCACTGGAACTTCTGCGGACGAACCACCGGAAAAGCAGCCGAAGAGATTACGGCACCACAAGGTTTGGAGCACAATCAATGGATACCGAGAGGAGCAGGAATATTCCGGGGTCAAACACCAGCAAGGCAAACGCGATTGAGGCTCGAGTCTGACTTCGGCTTAAACTCAGTCATGTGGGAAGGGGCGGATTGGATGCAGGAATCAAAAGGAACCCGACCGCTGGGAAGCTGGAGCCGTTCCCAGTGGGAGCCGCATGTGGAGAACTGGGAAAGGTTGGGTTGAACAAAGTCGAACCCAAATCAAATCATTCAAACAAACCACCGAAAAAAACCAAAACCAAAATCTGTTTCTTTCTGAATTGTGCAGCTAAAATTAATTAATTAACTAATATTTAATTCATCAAAACAGGAATATTGCTGTTTAAATATCAGCATTTCCAGGCTGTTCCCTAAAATTCCCGGAGAGAAAACAGGGGTTAGGGCAAGAAGTAAAGCGAGGAGGAAGTGCTGAATCCCGGTTCCTTAGCACCGAATGGGCTCAGCCGCTCCGAGGAAAAAGAGGGAAAAAAGCCGGGAAGAGAAAGCAAGCGGCGAGCACTTCCCAAAGAATTCCCACTTCCCGAGGAATTCAAGATGGTGGGAGACCGAGAAAGCAACCCCCTCCCGAAAGGGGCCGATCAAAGGTTTAATTGACTGCTAATTAAGCTCCATTAGGCCAGGGAAACCATGGAAAGAATTCCTTAACCCCATCCTTGCCTTCCCTCGGCCGGGAGCCAGTAGAAGGAGCCGCCTCGGGATCGAGTGTTCGTGTTAATGCGCCAAAATACTGCGGGGAAAAGCAGATTAATACAAACAAATATATGGATTTGTTCTGATATTAAAAAGCTGCTGGAGGAGGGAACACATGGGAAAGGTGTCTCCTGGGAAAAGGGGATTTTTGGGAGCGACCAGGACGGAAATCCAGGAGTTTTCTGGGATGAGGGAGCAGCGATAGCCCTGGCCTTGGCTGTGGGGGTTTTATAACACAGTTATTCCCAATTTGGGAAAACTCAGGGGTTTATACACACAGGCATCCCAAATATTGGAAAACTCTGGGAAAGCCTATAAAAAGGTCCCCCATGAGCGGGAGACTTGCCGGAGATCCGTGGGAATGCTGCGATCCCTCAGTGTCCCTTCGGCCTCTGGCTCAAGGTCGTGAGGGGAAAACTTCCTGCTGAGGGAAAACCAGCTGAAAAACAGGGCTCTGGGATGGCATTTGAGAACAAAATATCCATTGCCAGGCAGTGTTTCTGGAGTTTAATATTCCAGAGGATCCTATAAATGAAGGGATTTAATCCCACAGTGGGACCGAGGATCTTAAAGGCCTTTTCCAACCTTAACGATTCCATGATCCCTGCTTAAGCGTCAGGCACAGAAACGTTGAGGATGTAAAAAACCCCAGGAGTTAAGCAAGCCCCCAGAATTCCTATTTTATGGATGAGGAGAGGAGTTTAAACCCCCGGATCCGAGCAGGCCTCGCTGCCAGCCCCAATCCCGTTTTATTCATTCCATCCTAATGATTTTTGGCAGCCGATGCCACATTTCACTGAAAGGCCTTTAATGAGCTCCATATCTTTTATTTTTCCCGAGGTTTTTTTTCCCCCTCATTAAAATGCACTTGTTGGGATGGGGGGGGGGAAAGGGGGGGATTTTTTTTCCATAGGAAACTGAAATATTAATGCAAATTGGCCTCCCAAAGTTTAAAAGCGGGAATTTGCATACCGGGAACCAAAGGGAACAACAAAACGTGCCTCTTCACACCATAATTATCCAGGAAAAAGCACGGAGCGTGTGAAGCATCCCGAGCTCCGGCATCGAGCAGCTGCCGGAGCCGTTATCTCCCAGTGCCCGGCGGCTCTGGGAAAAGAGGGGCTGGGAGACTTTGCTTCCGGATGAAAGGGAATTTTTAAGGGCTAGGAATGACTTTCCAGGAATGGAATTATCCCAAGGGAAAGCTGCGACAAGGTTTTTCCAGTGTTCTTATCCCAGAGCCAGAGGTTGATGGAATTCCCAGTTTATGAAACACTAGCTGGAGGAATTCCTTGCTTAAAGGAAATATGGGGATGAACCACATTTGGGATGTGGATAAAGAAATATTCCAAAAATTGGGATCAAAAGTTCTCCAGGGGACCTGCTGCTGCCACTGTGAATTTAATGGGATGATGTCCCAGAGGAATCACTCGGTCGAATACAGGGATGAACCACATTTGGGATGTGGATACAGAAACGTTCCCAAAACTGGGATCAGAAGTTCTCCAGGGAACCTGCTGCTCCCAGGAATCTTGTGGGAGGATATCCCAGGAGAGCCTGGACTGAGATGGGGAGAGAAAGGGTTAAATTCCCAGTGATCCCATGGTATGGAAGCAAACTCATTCCTGCACTGGGAAAGAGGGATCTTCATCCCTGCAAACCCACAGAGGTTGTGGATTCCAGCCTGGAATCCAGCTGGAGCAACCTGGGCTATGGGAAGTGTCCCTGCTCATGGAATGGGATGGGATTTAAGGTCCCTTCCCACCCAAACCATTCCAGCATTCACGGCTTACGGCGACTTCTCCGGCAGAGGTGGAAGGGACCCAATCCACTGAACATTCCAAGCCTTCCAGGAGGAAGCAATCCATTAAACATTCCAAGCCATCCATGTGGATGCAACCAGAGCCATGTCCTGGATCCCACAGATCTGGGTGTGTCAGTCAGGGGAATAGTTGGGAAAGG
>VXAY01004338.1:41189-52142 GCA_013399855.1 Oxyruncus cristatus
GGGACAGAACCAGGGCAGAACCGAGGCAGGGCCGCGTGGCAGGGCCGGGACAGAACCGAGGCAGGGCCACGTGGCAGAATTGGGACAGAACCAGGGCAGAACCGAGGCAGGGCCACGTGGCAGGGCCAGGACAGAACCGGGGCAGAACCGAGGCAGGGCCGCGTGGCAGGGCCGGGGCAGGCCGGCCATGTGGCCGCGCTGCTGGCACGCTCCCAGCTTTGTCGCAGCTGCCGCGGCCCAAAAGCAGCCCCAAAGCAGCGAGTAGGGCAGGGAAAAACTGCGAACTGCCGCGGCAGGCGGGAGGAACGTGGGGAAGGGCCGGGGGATAACGGCGGTGCTGCACGAGCTCCAGCAACAGCGCCCAAGGGCCCCAAACCAGCCCCAAAGTGTCCTGACAAACAGCCCTGAGTGTCCCTAGAAATCCCCGAAGTGTACCTCAAACCAGCCCTGAAGTGCCCCTAAAACCAGCCCTGAGTATCCCTAAAAACAGCCCTAAAGTGTCCCTAGAAATCCCTAAAGTATCCCTCAAACCAGCGCCGAGTATCCCTAAAAACAGCCCCAAAGTGTCCATAAAACTCCAGCTATAAATTAAATGTCTATAAAATCAAATACAAAATAAACAGCCCTAAAATATCCCTCAACCAGCCCCCAAACTCTCCCTAAATCCACCCCTAAAGGAGCCCTAAAGTTTCCCTAAAAACATGGATATGGAATAAATATCTGGGAAATGAGAGGGAAGAGGAAAGAAAGAGTCCCAAAAGTCAATATATCAAAGACAGCCCCAAGTATCCCTCCAAACATTCCTGAGGATCCATAAAACAGCCCGAAGTATCCCTAAAAACACCTCTAAAAATATCCCTGGAAATGTCCATAAAATCAAATGGAATATGGAATAAACAGGCCAAGAGGTCAATATGTGAAATATATCCCTGAGAATCCCTAAAACCAGCTGTAAGAATCCATAAAAACATGGATACAACTAAATGTCTCTAAAATGAAGGATAATATGGAATAAACAAGCCTTAAAAGTCAATATCCTAAAAAATCCCTACAATATCCCCCCAAAACACAGATATAACCCTAAAAGGTAGTATCCCAAATCCATCCCTGAAGCATTCCTAAAAAACCTGGATATGAAATCAATGCTGTAAAATGAAGGATCATATGGAATAAATAACCCTCAAAAGTCCATATCCTCCAAAATCCCTAAAATATCCCTAAAAACAGGGATATCTAATAAATAGTCCCAAAAGTATTGCCATAAATATCCCTAAAAAAATATATCAATTAAAATCCCGAAAAACATTCCTAAAAACACAAATCAAATCCCGACATAATATCAAGGAAGGAGCCTTAAAATGAGAGAATAAATAAGTATATCCAGACATAAATATCCCTACAATAAATAGGGATTCATATGATCAATATCCTGGGGTCTCATCCCACAAATCCTGAGCATCCCGGGGAAGGATATTGGGAAGGAAGGAGGAGGAGGACAAGGATGATGAGTATCCCGTATCTCCTGGAAGAGGGAATGGGGCCCTGCTTTTCCAACAAGATTTTCCAGGCAGAGACTTTGGGAAGGGCTTGTTCCTAATCAGGCTCACAGCTGGGAATGGGAATGCTGTGGGAGAAACCCCCAGGGGAATAAAGCCAAGGCGAAATTCCCAGTTTTTTTTGTGGATGGGAGGGCGGGTAACTCCGGGTATTGGAGCTTCTCCAACCCAAGGAGGCACCACCCAGGAATTCTGCTTGGACTGGAATTCCACAAGGGTTGGGATGGCAGAGGTTTTAAGGATCCTCTCATTCCCAAGGGCAGGGAGACCTTCCACTATCCCAGGTTATTTCAACCTGGCCTCGGGCACTTCCAGGGATGGGGAATCCACATCCTTCACCCTCCCAGCCAGGAATTCCTGCCCAACATCCCATCTAAACCAGTGGGAAGCCATTCCCTGTGTCCTGTCCCTCTATCCCTTGTCCCCAGGCCCTCTCCAGCTCCCCTGGAGCCCCTTTAGCCACTGGAATTTGCTCCGAGGTCTCCCTGGATCAGCCTGGTTGAGCCTGGAATTCCTCTAAAACTGCTTTTCCTTGAAAACTGCTTCACGGATCAGTTGAAGAAGAGAATCAACCGATGAATCACTGATGAGTCCAGTGTAGCAATTCCTGGGATTTATAGAGTCCTCAGTATTCCCTGTTCTTCCAGGTCTATTTTTAACGCAAGTCTCAGCTCCAAAAAGTCACTAATTCCATAAAAACCCACATTCCATTAAAAAATAGGGATTTCAGGCCCCCCGAGCAATGGACAACCCCAGAGGCAAAGCCAGACCTGCTTCCAAAAACTTGGGGAATTCTGGGAGCTTGGCTCCCAGCAATCCAAATCCCGCTTTTTCGCCAGGAGCCCAAATCCAGGTTTTGATTGCGCATCTGGAAGCTGGAAGTCATGTCCAGGTGCTGCTTCCAGGCTGGAAGCACAAACAATTCCCGGGGGCCTCGGAGCCTGAGGGTGGCTGCGGGCAGGGACGAGCAGATCCAGCCGCCTTCCCTCCCTGGTTTTCAGGATAATTCGGGCATTGCTTGGGAATATTTGGGATATGCCCTTGGCCGGATGCAAGGAATTCAGCAGGAACTCTGCTGCTCCTGCAACAACCCACCTGCCAAGAAAGGCCCAAATCGGCCTGGAATCGCCGGCTCTCCCCTTCCAGGGGCAAAGCCGAGGCATGGGGGCCCAGCGCAGGGGCAGAATCCCAGGATGCGGCTGCACGGCCGGAGTTTTGTCGGGAAGGGAGCGGCCGGGCAGGGGTTAACCGACATATGCTGCATAATTAGCAGATGCATTAATGATTACGGATCCTCAACCGTTTGGCGCGGGGGCAAAATCCAGGGAAAATGGGGCACCCGTTGCCCCTTTCCCGGGGAAAAGGGCATTTTTTGTGGGATTCGGGCCGGGAATGGAGGGTGGCTGGGTGTAAGGCTTTTCCAAGGGGTCGGGATTAGGAATGTTTGGGAGGCGGGTGGGGGCGGCGAGGAGCGTTCCCCACGGTGCCGAGGCAATTATGTATGCATGATTTCATCTGCAACTCATTAATATGCAAATGTATGCATATGTTAGTTACTAAATTAAAAATGCAAAGCAGCCCTTATGGTGAGGCTCCAAATTTGGGGGTTGGGGGTTGTTGTTTTTTTCCCCACAAAGCCGGGGGAAAAAAAAAGGAAAAATTAAAAAAAAGGGGAAGTTTTGTGGTGGGGGGGAAAACCTGCGGATTCCCAGGAATCTTCGGGGGGACCTGTTGCGCAGCAATCCCACGTCTCCGCTCGGATGGCGGGTGGGAAGAAAAGGGGGATTAAACGGGCGTCAGGGAAGTGAACCGGGAATGTCAGGAAGTCTTGGGAGATGGGCGCTAATTATCCCAGCAACCACGTTCCAGAGCCGGCGCAAAAAAAAAAAGCGATTTTGCTCGTTTTATAATGGGTTTGGGGCGAATCCCTCTGTTCTCCATCCTCCTGGAATCACTTGGCTGCACAGGGATAGCCCCCCCGCCCTTCCCTGTTGTCACCTGAGGAGGTTGAATGTTTCAGGAATCTTCTGGAAAGGTCGGGAAACAGGAGGGTGAGGGAACTAATTGGGGGAAGGTGCCAGAAAGGGCCTTTCACTCTTTCCCAGCTGCCTTGTCCAAGGAAAACAAGGATGCAAAGGGAAGCAGGGATTTAGGGGGTATCCTGGAGGATGAGCTGGAGCAGTTTCCAGCCCCCCAGCCTGGAAATAAGGACCAAAAATTTGGGATATATTCGAGATATCAGTTAAGGCTTAGGTTTGAGGGCACAGAATTCCCTGTCAGTCCTGTTTAGAATTCCTGGTCAGTCCTGTTTCCGTGGATAACTCAGTTATTCCCAGCTCTGTCTGTGGCTCTGAGGCTGATCTGGGGTGCTGGGACAACCCTGGCAGCTCCCAGGGATCCTGATCCAAGCTCTTGGGATGCTGGGACACAGCTGGGGGGCCAGGAGGGTCATTCCCAAGCACAAGGCCATCCCATGGGAATGGGATCCAAAGGGACCTCAGGGCTGGCACAGAGACCTTCAGGAGCAGTTTTATCCCACTGGTGGGACTGCACATCCCCTGGGATCATGGACCCAGATGGCCTTGGAAGGTCTCTTCCCACCCAAGCCACTCCACGAATCCATGAAAGCACCATCTCGGTGCCATCCTCCCGAATTTTCCAAGGTCTTGGAAACAGCACAAAGGCAGGTGTTCCCAAACCTGGAGAAGCTGTGGCTGCTCCACCCCTGGAATTTTCCAAGGCCAGGTTGGAACAACCTGGGATAGTGGAGGATGTCCCTGTCCACGGCCGAATAAGACGATCCTTAAAATCCCTTCCCACCCAAACCATTCCAGAACTCCATTATTCCAACCCAAACTGCTCCAGGATTCTACAATTCCAACCCAACCCATTCCAGGGTTCTACGATTGCAACCCACTGTGATTCCAACTGAAACCATTCCAAGATTCTATAATTCCAACCCAAACCATTCCAGGATTTCACAGTTCCTCCCTTTGGGTCCATTCACTTTTCCAAGCCCTTCCTTCCTTCCTGATTCCTTGTTGCTTTTAGGATCAGGAAGGAGGATCCAACACTCCGATTTCCCTTATTTAAGAGGCAAAAGCGGAGGCCGGAACAGCGAAACCACTTGGAAAATACCGACAGGTCCCCAGCGTAGAGTTCTACGTGGAATTTGGGAAGCGATTCCAGGCTAGGCCGGGCCTAAAGCTCCCGCTTTGCGCATCGATTCCCCCAACTGCACGGGATTTGTTCTTTTTACTGTCACGGGAAGCACATGTTCCAAGCAAGCTGTTCCCTCATCCCAAGCCTTCCCCGGCTGCCTGGGAAGGAAAAATCCCGGCACACTTTCCCCCTGGAAAGCAAGAGGTGATCATAAATATCCCTAAATAGCGTTCAACAGATCCGAGAGACATTAACACTTCCCCAATGCCAAAGGAGGTTCGGGAAAAAAATAATCGGAACAGATGCTCCGGGGTCAGCGAGGGAAACACGCCTTTCCTCAAAAAACACCCTCCGCAGAATCCCAAATGAACCGGGAGCGCCGAGCGAGGGGCTGGAGCGCACCACGGGAGCTGGGGAAGGGGACAGGGCTGGACAGGGACAGGGCCAGTGCCAGCAGCTGGGGGGCACAGGGCTCTGGGAACCAAGAGGAGAGAGGGGAATGGGGAACGTCCCTGCGGATCCCAGACCTGCTCCGGCTCTGGGTCCTAATCCTAGTTCTGCCCTTGGTCCTACACGTGCTGCCAGTCCTGCTCCTGCTCCCAGCCCCTGGTCCTGGTCCCAATCCTCGTCCCAGTTCTGCTCCTGCTCCCAGTCCTGCTCCTGCTCCAAATCCCGGTTCTGCTCCCAGCCCCTGCTCCTGGTCCCAATCCTCATCCCAGTTCTGCTCCTGCTCCCAATTCCAGTCCTGTTCCCAGCCCCTGCTCCTAATTCTTGTCGCAGTTCTGCTCGTGCTCCCAGTCCTGCTCCTGGTCCCAACCCCGGTCCTGCTCCCAGCCCCTGCTCCTGGTCCTAATCCTCGTCCCGGTTCTGCTCCTGGCCCAAAGTTTCGCTCTGCCCCTGCTCCTGGCTCCTGCTCCTGGTCCCAATCCTCATCCTGGTTCTACTCCCGGTCCTGGTCCCAGTGTTGGTTCTACTCCTGACTCCTGGTCCTGGTCCCAGGGAGGCCTCAGAGCCCCTTCCAGAGCCTAAAGGGGCTCCAGCAGAGCTGGAGAGGGCCTGGGGACAAGGGATGGAGGGACGGGACACAGGGAATGGTTTCCCACTGGTTTAGATGGGATGTTGGGAAGGAATTCTTCTCTCTTCCAGGGATAACTCCTTCCTTAGCATCACACTCTCCACTCCCACCCCATGTCCAACCCCTTCTGGAATGGAAGAAAAACCTCAAGGAACCAAAGAAAGGGCTGAAATGAATCCATCCCCACCCCCAGAATCCTTCCTTTCCCAAATCCATGTGTGAAGAGCCAGATTCAAGAGAGTATTGAAGTGCTTTTATATTCAATTAAGTCCTGGGGTTTCCATTTGGGAAACTCAGCTGAATTCCCAAAGGAAAATCAAATTATAAATAATGAAATTAGAGAAATGATGTATTGGAAGCTGGATATGGAATTCCTATGGATTCGAATATTATTATTATTATTAATAATTAATATTCATTTATATCTAAGGTTATTTTCTGAACTTTCATCCCAAGCAGAATTCCTGGCTCCAGATTTCAAAGAATTTCCTTAAAAATATTGCCCTGGAGCCCCTGGACCTCGTTTGGCAGGAATTCTGAAAGACCCTGGAATTTTTTGGCCAGATCCTTCCTGAATCCTTGTGCACTTCCCACAGTTTGCTGAAGAGGGAGTCTCTGTCCCAGCTAAACCAGATCCCACTAATCCCAACCAGGAAGATTCACTCCTGGATTTTAGAGAGGTTTTTTGGAAGTCCAGAATTCTTCAGTATCCCCAAACGGGTCGATTTCCCAGGAAAATACCAATATTGGAGCATCCACATCCCATTCCAGTCGCTTTTCCATGTTGGGAATATCCCATGCAATTCCTTAAAATCTATCAAATCATTTCAATGGGAATGTTGGTGCCTTCTGATCCGTTTTAAAACAATAACACGGAGGTGCTTCCAAGTTTCCACTCCTGTTTTCCCTCCTTTCATAGAATCATAGAATAGAATCACAGAATCAGCCGGGTTGGAAAGGACGTCTGAGATCATCAAGTCCAACCCTTGACCCAACATCACCGCAGTTACTGGACTATGGAACTCGGTGCCACGTCCAGCCTCATCTTGAAAACCTCCAGGGATGGAGAATCCACCACTTCCCTGGGCAGCCCATTCCAATGGCTGATTACACTCTCTGTAAAGAATTTCCTTGGATCTGTGTCCAGGAAGGCCACTCTGTGCCAAGGAGGCCTCACCCACCCCAGTGATCCTCAAAGACCCCCGGAGCGGGATCCCTCACCCAGGCTGAATTCTAGGGAAAGGTCCCTCACCCAGGAGCCACTCCCAAGGGGATGGTTCCGTGTGAGGAGCCTCCACAGCTAAGGAATTCCCACACCTGAGATGCCAGGACTGGGGACGCTCTGGGACACTGCAGCTCCTCGGGGGGGCAACACGGACGGAACCAAGGAACCATTTTGGTTGGAAAAGACCTCCAGGATCACCCATTCCAACCACGAATCACCTCCCTGGAATCCCAGGAAAGCGGCTCTCCAAACATCACCCTCGGTGCTGCTCCCGGAATTCTGAGGATGTGGCCGGATGGAAAGCTGGGATACCAGAACGGCACCATCACCTGCTTGGGGTTTACTCCTGCAGGGGGAAGCCCAAGTAGCTCCTTCTCTGTGGATCCCTGCTCCGTGGGCAGAGCAGGATGTGGGATCTGCCGGAGAGCAGGACCCACGACATCCATCCCTCTGCCCACGGAGCTCCAGGAGCAGGAGGCCTTGGAATTGCCAAGGAAAAGTGTCCACGGAGAAGAAGCATGGAAAACCTCACCAAGGTGGGAGAAGCTCCACCTGGGAAGATCCAACCTTGGGAATATGTTGGGGGAAGCCAATCCCACCCCCACCCCCACCCTGGAGCACCTCGGATCCCGGGATTAACCGGGAACATCCCAGGGCACTGGAAAA
The DNA here is from genome assembly GCA_013399855.1 of Oxyruncus cristatus. NCBI lineage: Eukaryota > Metazoa > Chordata > Aves > Passeriformes > Cotingidae > Oxyruncus > Oxyruncus cristatus. Next base: position 48,874 of record VXAY01004338.1, read on the forward strand.
GTGGGCAGGTTTTAAGGGACACAGCCACATCCTGACCAAGTGTTGGGAATCCACACCTGGATTCCGGCTCATCCCGGCCTGGGACCACCCCCTGAGGCCCCCCTGAGAGTCCCCCCAGTTCACCTGCGATTCCTTATTTGCCAACGGATTGTCCCCATTGTTTCAGGGATTTTGTTTTCCAAAGTCGCCGCCGCTCCCCGAATAAAGGAGGAGCTGCTCCAGCATATTTATTCCCATGTATCCCTGGAATTTCCACCTGCTGCCGATTTAAACCCCGATAACTGAGGGTTATTCACCGATGCTGCTCCATGTTCCCGGCACAAATCCCACGGGAAAAGTCACATTTTAAGAGAAGTCCCAGAACATTCCCACCCCATCCACAAAGGATGTCAATCCGAGTATCCACCCTAATTAAATCCCAAATTAAAGACGTGATTCCAGGATGTTTGAACCCCAAATCTCCCCATTTCCACGTCAAAAAATCCCTATTTCCATCATTCCATGCTTTGATTCCCCTTCCAGGACCTACCTTTTGATTCATTTATTCCCAGAAAACGGAGTTTTGAGGGATTCCAATATTCAGGAATAGCTCAGCTGGCGGATTTCCTCATGATATAATTCCAAGCATTCAAGTGTCCAAGACAATCGAGCCCCAAAAAGCACCGAGGGAAAGAAATTCCAAAGGCACTTTTGGGACTAGATTTTTAATTCAAAATATTGCATATTATTAATTAATTGGGGTTTGTATTTGAATATTTCTATAATATTGCACTTTAAGCACGTATAAGGCTTGTATTTGATCAATTTGATCAGGATTTGATTAATCCATGGGAATAAATGTGCATGTTTCCATGTATTTCTCACTTGTAATTTGAATTTTATTGATTATAAAGTGATCATTTATAAAAAGTACTTTAGCAACTTTATATTTATAATGTAGAGCTTTATAATTAGATATATTTTACAGATATAAATATATTTGCCAACTGTCAATTTTCAGGGATTCCAGACAAAAATCACCCAATCCATGGGAGATTGATTTGTATATATTTTAATATTAATTTATTACATAACCCCAAGGATTAATTGCCACTAATAATCAGATTTAGAGCCCAAAGACTGGGATTTCTCAGGTAGGAAAGGGAAGATTTTCCTTCCGGCGGGGGTTTATTTGATATTGTTTTGCAAATAAGATGTAAATGAATATTAACATATTTTAAAGGTAATGAAAAAAATTGGAATGAAAAAATTTCCAAAATTCCAATCAAATGCAAGTTTTGCCATAATTTTGGGACTGAAACATTGGGTCATTTATCACAAAACTTTGCTTTTCCACGGATTTTCATGGATTTGAAATGAAAGCACCTGGGAATGGCTTTTTGGGGGAAAAATCCCATGAAGATTTCACAAAATAATCCAAAAACTGGAATTAATTGGAAATTCTTCGCAGTGTGGAACAAAGGATTTTGTGGAGAAACCTGGTGATTTCTGGCTGGAAAATGGGAAAATTCCAGGAAAACACACCAAAATGCGCCTGTGCTGGACAATAAATTGAGTGGTTCGGCCATATTCCTGAGAATTTGGGGGGAAAACCGGGATAAGGGGCATTAATGAGCCTCTGAAACACCTGGAAGGCAGCGCTTGGCACCTGCACCCCCACAGCAGCTCCCAGAGCTCTGGAACGCCGGGGCTGCCCTCCTGCATCCCTCTGGAATGCCAGCGGAGTTCTCCTGTCCCGGGGACGATTCCCAGGGAATTCCTCATTAATTCTTCCCACTGCCGGTCCATCAATCAGCCCCACAAAGGGCACGTGCCCAGAGCAAGTACCGCATTCCCGGAGCACCACATTCCCGGGGAACACGTTACGGCTCCAAGCCTTCCAGGCCGAGGCTCTGGGCATCCCTTACCTTTCCCTGAGCCCCACTCCTCGGGAACAGGCTCCTTCTGTCCCCCTGCTCCCAAACAAAGCCTCCGGAGCGCGCGGTACTTACTGAGGACGGCAAACCCGGAGGAACTTTCCGAACTTTCTTTGTCTGAACTTCTGGAAAAAAAAGGGAGGAAAAGCCGCTTTATAACGCAGGAAATTTTTTAGGGATCTCAGTGATTTCTCCCCCAAGGTGTTCCCAGCAGGATGTTTTAGGGATTCCATTGGTCTCTCCCCCAGGATTTTGCCGGTTCATCCCTTTCCCGCTGTGGAGGGTGACAATAATTATAAAGAACGAGCAAATAAAGAACAAGAAATAATAAGGAATAAACAATTCCAGGGGGAAGACACAGGAAAACGGTTAATATTTGGGATCTGGGTGTTACAAGTTATAGGCTTTGCCTCAGGCTCGGGAAGAACAGGGAATTCTGAAGGCTCGACGAGGCTGCAGTAACGCCCGGAAGCGTTGCTCCAGCGGCACTCATTGTGTCCCTTCCCAGCTCCCGCTCGGATAAAGTGGGATTCCTCGGGAAGTAGCGGGAGGCCAGAGTGCAGGGGGTCACTCACCCATGGAGGAGCTGTGGAGAGGCCTCCGGCGCGGATTATTGCTGGGATACTGGTAGTACTGGGAGCCAGGCTTGGACGGGGACAGCGCTCCGGGGGTGCCGATGTCCATGTCCCCTCCCAGGAGACTTTGCTGCAAGGGATTCAAGGAAACAGGGATTTGCAGGATCCATCCGTGCGACCTCCCTCATCATTAGCTGCTCATCCCTAAAAATAACCCGGGAAGGAAAGCTTTGGGAGCGGAGTGAAATGTGGGAACGGGCGGATCTTTAAAGGAGACACCACCGGAATTTCGCCTGCACCGAATGCCTGGGAAATAGAGGGAATTTCAGGGACTGTTCAGCCACTGCTTGGAAAACTTTGAGAGCTCTGCTGGCATGGATTTTGGAGGGAGGGATTTACTAATGATGCTAATAAAATTAAAACCATGAAATTCTGCTGCTTCCGTGTGGGTGAAGCAGCTCCGTTGTCTTGAGGGAAAATCTGGGAATTAAATCTATCAGGGCTTATAATACATATAAAAATCTCTAAAATATACATAAAATCTCTAAAATATACCTAAAATGCATCTAAAATGGATCTAATATATATGATATGCCTAATACACAAAAACAGGTAAGAATAGATAAAACAGATGTAAAATAGATGTAAAATAGCTCTAAAAATAGAATATATCTAAAACCATAGAAAAGTTCCAAGATTTAAAGAAAATATATAAAAAGGAATATAAATATGGAAAGTATATAAAAGTGTTAAAAATGTGTAACATATATAATATATA
>VXAY01004338.1:52406-74143 GCA_013399855.1 Oxyruncus cristatus
TACAGCATATATAAAATATATGTAATATAAATATAGAATATATATACAGTAGATATATAACATATATGTAAAATAAATACATATTATATATATATAGACTATACATAAAATATATGTTATATATAAAATATATGTAAAATATTAAATCCCCAGTGGGCTGGAGGAGGGGAATGATCAAAGCAGGGAAATAGGTGGAATATCACTAATATTTGGGAACTGATTGGATGCAAAGCACTCCAGAATCCCCAAACCAATTAAGGCTCTGGTAGGGCAGCAGCGAGGACCTCACTCCATCCACTTTATTCCCGGGAAACAACGGGACAAATCCCATGAAAGCAGGGATTTCAAGATGGACTTGGAAAATATGGATTTGGGCGAGGATTCTGAGCATTCGCTTCGCTCCAGACTCCAAGAAAACTTCCCGGGCACATCCGAGTCCCGGGGGAACTTCCCGGGCACATCCAAGTCCGGGGGGAACTGCCCGGGCGCATACAAGCCCGAGGGAACTGCCCGGGAACATCTAAGCCCGAGGGGAACTTCCCGGGCACATCCAAGCCCGGGGGATCTGCCTGGGTTGCATCCAAGCCCGGGCTAAAGTGCCCGGGCACATCCAAGGCCGGCCACGTCCAAGCCCGGGCGCATCCAAGGCCACGTCCAAGCCCGGGCTAAACTGCCCGTGCACATCCAAGGCCGGGCACTTCCAAGGCCTGAGCGCAGCGCGCGGGGAGCGGCGCCTCGTGCATGCCAAAAGCCGCCCCTCCGACGCCTCCAAAGCCGTCGGCGGCTCTTCCCGCACTTCCCGAGTTCCCGGCGGCGCGGCGGGGCCCGCGTTTGCCCTCATCGACATTCCGGCGAGCGCGTCGGCGGCAGCAGCCGGAGCGTCATTGACATGCAAATGGCCCCGAGGCGCCCAAAGCCGAGGGTGCCCCCGCTCCGCTCCGCGCGGCCCGCCGGGAGCTGCGCGATCCCACGAGCGGCCGGCGCCGGGAACAAAGGGCTCCTTGTTGGCTCCTCGTTGGCTCCCCGTTGGCGCCGGGAGCCGCTCTCGGGGCTGCCCCAGTGCCCCTCGAGGGCCGCGGGCTGGCAAAGCCCGGGTTACAGCGGCCTCTTCCCGGCGGGAGGCAGGGAGCCGGGGTCGGGAGACACCCCGAGGGCCGTCGCGGGTCCCTCGGCGGCCGGGCAGCCGGAGCGGAGCGCGCCCCGCACCGCCCTTCCCTGCTCGACCGCCCTTGCCCTGGAAAAATTCTTGCTGCTGCCCGAGCTGGCACGGCCTGAGGCCCTTTCCTCTCACGCCGTGTCCTCATCCCGTGTTCTCTCATCCCATGTCCTCTCCTTCCATATCCTCATCCTGTCTCCTCTCATCCCATGCACAAACAGGAGCCGAGGGATTGGGAAAATCACTTCCACACCTGCCTCCTGGGCAGCTCCCAAAGTCTCAAGTCCCACCATTTTCCCTCCTCTCTCTAATTTCATGGATAATCTCCACCTGCCACGAGGCTGCTCCGGTGATAAACAACACCTGCAGCAGCAGAAAAGCCTTGGGAATCTCTCACATAATGCAGAAGAATAGGGAATAATAGAGACGGAGGTGCCAGAACTCCAGGGGAAAAGGAAAATTGGAAACATTCTTTGAAAAGAATAGGATTTTTGGGAATATCTCGGAGTGTTTCCGGAAGAATGTGGGTTTATTGTGAGGATTCTCAGAAAATAAATGGGATTTTAGGGAACGGTTTGGTGCATTCCACAATAAATATTGATTTAGTGTGAATATTAGAAAATACGGGAATTGAGGGAATAGTTTGGGTCATTTCACAATAGACATTAATTTACTGTGAATATCTGAAAATGTGGGAATTTAGGGAATATTTTAGATCATTTTACAATAAACATTAATTTATTGTGAATATCTGAAAATAAAAACAATTTAGGGAATGTTTGAGTGTTTCCAAATGAATAGTAGTTTATTGTGAACATTCTCTGGAAATAAAGGAATTTTAAGGAATTTTTTGGAGCTTTTCACAATAAATATTAATTTATTGTCAATATCTGAAATAAAAGGAATTTAGGGAATGTTTTGGAGTGTTTCCAAATAAATATTCAATTTATTGTGAATGTTCTCTGGAAATAAAAATAATTTAGGGAATGCTTTGGATCATTTCACAATAAATAGTTGTTCATTGTGGATACCAGAAAAAAAGGGAATTTCAGGAATGCTTTGGGCCATTTCACTATAAATACGGATTTCTTATAAATATTCCTGTCAAAGAAATGGGATTTTACGGGATGCTTCAAAGCTTTTCCAGGTGAACATTGATTTCCAGTGAATATTCCCTGCAAATGAAGGGAATTTCAGGAATGGTCAGGGAATGCTGGGCTCAGGAATTCTCCCCGCGTCTCGGCCGCCCTGTAAAGCCGGACCTGCTCAAGCTGGGCCGGGTTTATCCCTGTGGGGGGAAGACCGGAGGCTCAGGATCAATCCCGAAATCCAGCTACTCTCTCCTTCTGCTCCGGGAGAACTCCAAGCGCACCACGAGCATTTTCCAAGGCCGGGGGAGGAAAGGAGCCGAAAAAGCCACATCCCCTACAGAGCCCAGCCTTCCTCATCCCAACTTTTTCCTCAGGAAAAAGCTGCAGAGGTTTCTACGGGAAAAGAAATCCCAAAGGGGCTTTTTCCAGGACAAGAAAACACAGGGAGCAAGTTTAAGGGAGTCATTTCAGGAAGCACCAGTTGGTTGGTTCTTCCCAAACTGGGAACTGCTGGGAATTCGGGTCCCGGTGCCTCAGGGTTCCCAGGCGGCACGGGGAGGAATACTGGGATGAAAATATATCTGTATCTATCCCCAAATCCTATAAAAGGACCAGCAAGCTCTGCTCCGAAAAGTCAAACCTTTCCAAAGCACCGCCGTGGATTGCGGGGCCTCCCCACTCCCACTCCCAGCTCTGGAAATTTGGGAATGTGTCAGGATCAGAGTCACCATTTCGTGAGAAAGGAGGAGGTTTCAAAGGGTTTCATGTCCAGAGATATCAAAAGAGATTGGAATTGGAGCCAAAAACAATTCCCAAAATTATCAAAATAAACAACATAACAAAATCCTGAATTCCCAGGATTTTCCCCAGGGAACCACAGCCCTGGATTTCTTATTAATTCCAATCTTTTGCCTTTTTTTTTTATGTGTTTCTACACCTTCCTGGTTTTGTTATTTTTTTCCTGCTGCCTCCGAAACGGGAATAACGAGACAAAGAGTTAAAGCTAGAGAGGGAGAGAATCCACCAAATCCATCCAGATGGAAAGGAAATTATCCCTCCTGGAAAAACCCAACTGCCGCTTCTGCTGCAAAGCTCAGGGGCTGCTTTTTAAAGGAAAATTATGTGGGTTTCACTGGAATATTTGTCTCGGGTTGAAGAGGTTGGGAAAAAAATGGAAATCATCCTTAGAAAAAGCTGGAATATTTTTCCTTTGTTGTGGAAACAGGTGGGATTCGAGTGCAGAATTTTCCTAATGAAATTAATCCAGATTAAAGGGAACCTGGAATCAAACCCATAGCTCAGGGAAAAATCTCTGCATTTTGAGTTCCTGGTATATTTTCTGTTGGCACCGATGCGGCGTCAAGCCCGGAATGTCACAGGCGGGAGGAAAATGGGATGAGTCGGGAACAGCTGAAGCTCCTTCCCTGAACGGCTGCCGAGGGCTGGGGTCAGAGCATCCCGGGGGTCCGGCTCCTTCCCAGGCCCCTCTGAGCCCTGGGATGTGGCTCCAGGGACATCTGGGCCCTTGTCCCAAAGCCTCGGAGGAGCCTCATCCGGGTGGGATCGGGGGAGAAGCACTGGATCACATCCCTGGTTTCTCCCAGCTGGGCAGGGGCAGGATGAGGAGCAGGGATGCAGGCTGGGAACCCTGGGATGCTCCACACCTGCAGGCACTCAGCCCGGTGGAGCGGGAATGTGGGAGCAGGAATATCCACCTTCCAATGGAGAGGTGGCCCTGTGAGGCTGAAAGTGCCTCCGGAGAGAGCGGGAGGCTCCCAGCAATCCCGGCTCCCCTTCCCACACCTGGATCCGTCGGGAACACCAACGTCTTTCCTGCTTTTCTACCAATTTATCAGGAGATTGAGCCCAAATGAATCCATTGAAAGCAATTCCTTCTGCCACTGAACTTCCCAGTGATTTATCCTACAATTATTTCTTATTTCCTAGGAATTCCTCCCCTTTATCCCAGGAAACCGGCTCATCCCGCTCTTTTCTTGCTGCTCCGTCCCTCCAATTAAAATTCCTGACCTTATTAAAGATCAAAGCTCCTTCCCTCCATTATTCCCGTTGCTCTCCCTGCCAGCATCACTTCCCTGCTTTGTTCCCTCCGCTCCAGTACCGGGAAGGTCAGTCGGGATGCGGCGATCCCGCCATTCCCACCCTGTTTAATGAGGGCTTTTCCCAGGAAGAAGGGGAGTATGGAATGTGTTCCATGACCTTCCAGCTGGGAGGACTCCCCCCATGCAGGTGCCCAAGTGCTCCTGGATCACCGGAGCAGCTCCGACGTTTTCCTGCCAAATTCCTGCTCCTCTCCCCCTGCTCCCAACCTGGGTGACTTTCCCAAGCTATTCCCTCACCAATTCCCGAACAGAGTGGCTCCAGTGTTTTGGAGCAAACAGGTTGAGCTCCATCAGCCTCTGGGTTCAGCAAAAAATCCCTTTTCCCCCCAAAAATCCCGGGAAATACATGGAGGAAGGCATGGAAATATGGACAATCCTGGGATATTAATGGATGGGGAAAAAGGCACCATAAGGGGTAGGATAATTCCCAGAGTGCCCCAATTTTTAATCAGGATCTTCCCATAAATTATGAACTATGAGACACATATCCTGGTATCCCTGTTTTCCATGCACCATTTCTGTGCCAGGCTGAAATTCCAAACACCTGCAAGTGCCCTCATCCCATTTTTTCCAAGCCTAAACCCTCTGGGAGGTGTCACCCTTCCTGGGGGGGGGGGGCGGGTGCGCTTGGGGGGGGGGGGGGGGGGACGGGGGACGGGACACTGAGGATCAGTGAGATGTGGAAAGGAATATTTTGGGAATATTTTTCCTGGAAAAAACCACTAAAAACTCATCACCGCTTTGGATCCCGCCTTGTTTCCCTTTCAAGATGATCCAGGGGGGATGTTCTACCAGGATTGGCTTCAAAATGTTCCTCTCTGGCAAATTTTTCCAACAAATCCTTAAAGCCCAGCCCTGCTTACCTTACAAGGCCCTTATCATCCCGTTTTCCCGTGGAAATGTTGGATACAAAGTGGAATGCTGGCTCAGGTTGGCTCGGGGGGAACATCCCGCCCTGGCTCCCCCTTAACAAGGGGTTTCGTGGCTGAATTCCCAAGTTTAATAAGAGAATCTGTGGTGTCCCTTTGAATGGGAGAACACAGGGGAGGCTCAGAGAGCTCCCGGTGTTTTATGGAAATGACAGGAATAACGTTTGGAACCGAAGTTGCTGGAAAACATCTGAGAGACCAAAGGAACGATGAGGCCAAAAAGCATCGAGAGCCTCCAAGGATTTTTAACCTCTTCCTGTTCACCAGCTGGGAATTTAAACAGAGTCCCCCTTTTTCCCATGGGAAGCGGGTATTGGTAGGGAAAAAAGTCCTGATCCTCAGAGGAGAAGCTGCTTCCACATTCTGACATGATCCAGCATAATGGATTTGGGAATGGTCACCCAGAGGGCTTGTGGGTTCCCCATCTCTGAATGGGACCGAAACCAGGATTCTGGGATTCTATGGAATCACATCCACAGCCCTTCCAGCTCCCTGGGACGGGGAAGAGCCCTCCCTGTGGAATGGTTTGGGTGGGAACGGACCTTAGTGATCATCCAATGCTACCCCCTGCCATGGGCAAGGACACCTTCCACAGCCCAGGTTATTCCAGCCTGGCCTTGGACACTCCCAGGGATCCAGGGGCAACCACAGCTTCCCTGGGAATTCCATCCCAGCCCCTCATCCCTCTCACAGCCAGGAATTTCTGCCCAGTATCCCATCTAAACCAGCGGGAAGCATTCCCTGTGTCCTGGCCCTCCATCCCTTGTCCCCAGTTCCTCTCCAGCTCTCCTGGAGCCCCTTTAGCCACTGGAATTTGCCCAAGGTCTCCCTGGAGCCTTTCCTTCTCCAGGTGAATATTCCCAGCTCTCCCAGCCCAGCTCTACAGGGGAGTGGCTCCAGCTCCTGGATCATCTCCACAATGATCCACAATGAGTTTCCCGGGGTATGGAGACAGGGACGGCACAGAGACACGAGCTCAGTTCCCTGCACTGTCCCTTTCCCAGGAAAAGGCCTATTAAAGCTGTTTGTAATTCCGGAGCCATCCGTGCCGCTCCGCACGCACTCCATCCCGTCAGTCCCCACGTCAGGATAGCAGGGACGTACCACATGCCCAGCAAACGTGACAAGGAGTAGAAGCTTCCATATGTGCCTCCCGGATCCGGGCCTGGAGGGAATGGCTGCTCCGCCAGCCCCCGGCGCTGCCAGGAGCGCAGAGAGGGACTGGCTCCGGCTCCACATGGAGCTGCTCGCAAGTTTTCCAAAGCTGGGCTGGGAATCAATCATTTTGCAAAACTTGTCCAAGACTGGTCAGCACGGAACCATCTCCCCAGAGTGATTGATTCCAACTGGGAATACATATTACCAAGGGAACGGGGAGGAGTCGGGGAAAAGCAATGCTTCCCAAGCCTTTGAAACGTGGGAGCAGGGCAGGGACACCTTCCACAGCCCAGGTGATCCCACCTGGCCTGGGACGCTCCCACAGCTTCTCTGGGAATTCCATCTCAGCCCCTCCCCACCCTCACAGCCTGGAATTCCTTCCTGATAGGGATTACAAATAACGGATAATTTTTCCAAGGAAGCCGAAGTTCCAAGCCACCAAGGTAGGGCTGGGAAGCTGCAGACGGAGGGTGAAATTCCACCAGGAATTTCAGGAAGGAACCAAGCTCTGGATTTCTGGGAGTCCCTGAGATCCTTATCTGGGACTCCCGAGCTCTGCTCCTGCATCTGAGGGGCCACATCCCACCCAGGGGCTGTGTGGAGTCCTGGAATAGTTTGGGGTGGGAAAGCTCCTCCAGTGCCACCCGTGCCGCGGGCAGGGACACCTTCCTGGGTGCTCCCAACCCCATCCAAGCTAGGCACGGAGATGTTCCCAGGGCTGGAGCCCCTCAGACGTGGAGCCGGGCTGGGAGAGCTGGGAATGTTCACCTGGAGAAGGGAAGGCTTCAGGGAGACCTTGGAGCAGATTCCAGGGCCTAAAGGGGCTCCAGGAGAGCTGGAGAGGGACTGGGGATGAGAGACAGAGGGACAGGACACAGGGAATGCTTCCCACTGGTTGAGATGGGACATTGGGCAGGAATTCCTGGCTGGGAGGGTGGCGAGGGGCTGGGATGGAATTCCCAGAGAAGCTGTGGCTGCCCCATCCCACAATCACAGTAATGCCGTCACAGAATTCCCGCATGGACAAAGTAATCATGGGATGGAAGGGATTTTAAGGATCATCTCATTCTACTAGGCAGGGACACTTTCCATGCTCCTGGAACTGGAGGAGCTTTAAGATCCCTTCTAACCCAAACCATTCCATGACTTTGGCTGGAAAGAAGACAAGGCCTAGAAATTGGTTTCCCTTTCCCCTTTCCATCCTTCTAGCTTTTTCCCCAGGGAACTGAGGATGTGTGATCCCACCTAAGCAAGGCCCAGCACCATAGGAATCATGGAATTATTTCACTTGGAAAACCCCTCCGAGATTAAGTCCAACCATCCACGGTCACCTGTAATCCACATCCACACGTCTGAGGAACAATTCCAGGGATGGGGACTCCACCATTCCCTGGGCAGCCCCTTCCATGCCTTCCCTTCCCTTCCATGCCTTCCCTTCCCTTCCACCTCTCCCAGTGCCAGCCTGGCACCCAGGAATGTGGTGGGAATGGTCACACCACAACAGCCCAACACACCCAGGAATTCCTGAGGAATTCCTCAAATTGCCTCATCCTTAAAACACAACACATTCCCAAGGCACATGGAAAGTAGGGATCAAGCCCAAAATATCCCCATTTTGGCGCTTGCTTTGAATCTTCCTGGGCGGGTTTGAAGCCTGGAAGGCCTGGAATATTATTTAAGGAAGCCCTTAAATCCCTTGGATACCTTTCCCAAGGTGCCACCCTTTGGAAAAGGAAGAAGCAGAGGGATTAAACCCCACCATTAACACTGTTCTTGGAATGAGGAGGGAAAGTGTCCTTAGACAAACTCGATTGTCTGGGAACAAAGCCACACAGCATGTTTTTGGGCCAGGAATTCCCTTGGAGACTTGAAAAGATGCAAATTCCAAGTGCAGGGAGGCAGAGGCACCCGGGCCATACCTTTGCATTACAGTGGAATTGTAGCATTCCCTGGAACTCCTCCCTCTTTGCTGAGCTCCCATGGGATGGCTGTGCTGTGCGCCTGCTGGCCTGGACTCCCGGCCCAAAGCGATTCCCAAACAAAAAGGGACGGGCAATCGTATTTCCCCAGACAGTTTCATCCCCCAGATCCCAGGGAAAGTGGGATTTAGGGGAGCAGCCACAACTCGACACGAGCTATTCCCACTGGTGGCATTCCCGCCGCTGGGATTTTGGACACAGGCAAGGCCTCCCAGCAGCCCTGACTGCAGTGGGAGGAGGCCAAGACACGCCGAGCCTCCAGGAGCTGGATCCTAGCTGGAAAAGCTCGGGAAGGAGCTTTCCAGTGGGAATTTCCGAGCGGATTCGCACTCACCTGGTGGCAGCCCTGTAAGTTGGAATCTCGTCCGTATGAGTAGGAACCTCGTTCTGTTTTACCTGGGAAGGGAGAAGAAATCCAGGTAAATACACGGATAACACAGAAACACACACAAAGCTTTTCCAAGTGCTTTAGAGGATGCTCATCCCGTTTTCCCGATGCCGATTCTATAGATTTTTATACATATATATATTCCATAAATAAACCAGGCACTACTGCCACTGGAATGCACACAAAGGGATTCACAGTTTTCCTGCTGGGATGGATGGGATGCAAATTAAACTACCTGGTGATGGTGATGGCAATTAAGCTTCCTAATCCTGGCTGTGCTGCTCCTGGAGTTGGGATTTCATGGAATTCCACGGGCTGGGTGAAGATGGGAGCTGATCTCCCACCCAGGCACCTGACATTCCCACCTCCCGGCTCTCCCAGCTTCCAGGAGCTGCTGGGGATGCGCTTCCCCGCTCTTTCCCAGGAGAATATTCCCTCGTGATCCACCTGGGAAGGAGATGTGGACTGGGCATCAGGAATTTGCCAGAAGGGTTGGGAGCCGAGCGGGGATCTCTGTGCCCACCCCAAGCCCCCTTTTCTCTTCCCTCTCTTTTTTCCCGGGAAGCTTTGAGCACTCCCATCCCAGAGCCCGACTCGCAGCCTCGGCCGTGCCACTTTTCCAGAGGGTGGCAAGGGGGATTTTTTGGGACTGAATAGGGAAGTGAGGGATGGAAGAGGAGGTTTGTGCTGAGTGCCAAGTGGTGGCTGAGCAGCAGCGCCCCACGTGCTCCCAGACAAAGAGCAGGCAAGAGGGCTGATCCCAAACATAGTGCCAAGGAAAGACCACCCTTCGGGAGAGGAGAAGCCCGGCAGGGGAAGGGGGGGAGGCACAGCCAACAAACCATCCAGGAGGCAGGAAAAATCCCCCCCAGAATTCCCAGTGTTCAGAGGCAGCAAAGCATCGTGTGCAGTGCCCGGCATGAGGGAGCGGATGCTCCCTGTGATTCCTGGGGCTGCTCCGCACCCAGGAGCCGGGTTTGCTGGCGGGCTCTGTATTCCCAATCCCAGCCACATTCCATAAAGAAGCCAAGGCGAGGCAGATCATCAGACAAAGGCTGCTGGAGCTCACTGAAATCATTCCCAAAATCCATGGCCACATCCCAACTCCAGGAGCCTTTGATATCCATCCACCGGCTTTGAGAGCCCCTAATGGACGCAGTTTGGTTATTCCAAGTGCCTTGGAATCAAAATTCCTTCTCCCCATCCCAATTTAAGCCTCTGGAGCCTTTTGTTTCTTCCTTGGTTTTGCTGTTTTCCATATAAAATATCCCAGCACTTCCCAAGTATTGTTGTGATTGATGGGGGATTAGGCCTAACTTTGGGAAGCACTCAGAGTTGGGTATTTAAAGATCACAGATAACCCTCTGCCTGGGAATACTGGAGATAAGTCAGGATTGAAACCACAACGAAATCCGAGCGGGGAATCCATGACTTCAACACCAAACCGCGACAATTCAATCCACGTGCCGCTTCCCGTCGCCCCGAGAGGGCCGGGAAGTCTTCGGGAACAATGAGCGGCGGGGACCAAGGGCCAAAAATGCCCAAAAGGAAACACGGGCTGAGGGGAGCAGGCGGGAGCACCTGAGCGGCCCCTTTGCCATCATCTCAGGCGCGGTTTAATTTGCGTTTGGGCAGAAATATTTACCCCAGCACCAAAATAAACCCCCCGCAAATTACAAGTTGTCAGGGCTGGGCCGTGCTGCCGCTCGCGTGGGGGAGGAACAGGGACCGCCGGAGACGTGAATCATTCCCGGTAATTTGAGTGTTTCCATGACATCAATGGGCACCCGGCCAGGGCTCTGTCGAAGGCTCCGAGGTACCAAAGCGGCTCCGCAGCCAGCGGGAGATTGACTTGGCTGTTTTTTTTAAGGATTGTGCTCCACGGGAAAGATTTCGTCTCCGGCAGCCGCTTTTCCCACCGAACCCAGCACTCCGGAGCAAGTTTTGAGGTGGCTGCCGGGAGCAACCCAAAAGCCACCTCCTGCACACCCCAAGTCCGGGGAGAACTCTGGGAATCATTAAAAAGCCCTGGCTGGAGAGTCTGTGGGGATGCTGTGTGCATTCTGTGTAGATTCCATGTGGATGCTGTGTGGGTTCCGTGTGGATTCCGTGTGGATGCTGTGTGCGTTCTGTGTGGATTCCACGTGGATTCCGTGTGGATGCTGTGTGGGTTCTGTGAGGATTCCATGTGGATTTTTTATGGATTCTGCGTGGATTTTGTGTGGATGCTGTGTGGATTTTGCACGGAGATTTTGCAGAGAGTTTATGGAGAGTTTGAGGATTTTCCCCTCACCCGTAACCATCAAACCATTCCCGCTGGGCTGAGGGGAACATCTTCCCTATAAATTATCCATTCCCAATTACCTCCGCTCCCGTCGCTTCCCCGGCACATCTCAACGAGCCCTGTGACAACCTCGGGCTCTTTAAACAACAACGGCTTGGGCGAGAAAAGACGCTCCTCAATTTGCCCCTGTTCCCCGGGAATTCAGCATTAGCCGAGGGTCGGGCGGGCGGAAGGCACAAGTGCCCCGGCGGCTCTGGGAGGGTTCGGGGGAAGGCGGAGGGAGAGTGTTCAGTGCCGTGGCTTTCCCGACGCATCCACTGCGGAATTTTCGAGCCAAGCCTCCAGTACTAGAATGCGGCAGGCGCTGCGGATATTTTTTGGCACAGAGACAAGGGTGGCAGTGCCAAAGCCCCATGGCTACAACTCCTCAAAAGAGGCAGGAGCGGAGCATTCTGCACTCCTGCTTTTCCCGGCCGAGCGGCCATGGCCACATTTTTCCGGCAAAAAGGACAGATTCGGGAAACACCCCCCCACACACACACACACCATGGGGGGAAAAGTCATGAGGGTGGGAGAGGGAGAAGGGATGGAGTGGATTTTTAGCTGCGCCAACGTGCTGAGAATTCCCAGCTCGGTGCTCCAGAGGCTCCGGGGCTGGGGAACAAAGCTCTGCCTGGAAGTTGACTGGCCCGGGGAGGAAGTTTGGGTGGTTTGGGAAAGGCAGGGAAGCGCCGGAGCGTGGGGAGAACGTGGGGATGTTCAGTGAATGGTCACAATGCCAATCACAGCACAGACAAAGGGAGAACTCGGAGCCGCTCCCACTGGCCTGGCACACGCGGAATTGCTCCCTAAATACCTCCGGGAAAACAGGCGCTTTCTCTTCCCGCAAGCCGTTTCTCCCAAAATATTCCTTCTGTGCTTTTGTTATAAAAGCAGCCCAGTCCAAATCATTCCATAAATCCACCAAGAGCCACTCGAATCACGGTGGGGTTGGCAAAACCCGTTCAATCCAGGAGGAGATCGAAGCAACTTCCAAAAGATAAATGCAAGTCATCCCAATCCCTGCCCTGGAGAAAGGGCACCTTGGCTGTTTTCTGGGAAGCGGGAGGAGAGGGAGGAGGCAACACTTCCATATGCAGAGGAAAGAAAGTTAAATTAATTCTCTGAAATATTTTAATTCAGTATGTCCTTTGATTTCATATTGAAAATGATTTTTAAGGGAAATATTTCACTGGAATATTTTAATTTGGGATTTGGGACTTGGTCAGGCAGGAAAACCTGGCTGGGGACAACAAAAATAAGGCTTTTATCAGGAATTGGAATTTTCATGGCTCCAAATAGATTTTGCTTAAATGTATTTGTTATTTTATCCCTAGATTTGCAGCAGTTTGGATGTCCAACGGCTCAGTCAGTAACAGAGCCCGATCGATTTCCTTCACAGGCAAATTAAACACAAATTAAAGACAAATTTAATGCCAAATTAAAGGGGAATTCCAAAATCAGACCAGGAAGGAGCTGGGGAATATGTGGAATGAGGTCCTGAGCAAAGGGAGCACAGGATGAACTTCCCAGATCCCCAGGAATGGACACAAGGGGCTGCCAGCCTGAGCACAGGGAATTCGGGGGAAGCACCAAACGGCTGAATTCCACTTCAATGCCTGGCTTTGCATCCCAGATTTCTTGAACTTGGGCTGCCGGAGCAGTAGAGTGAACGTCTCCAAATCTCAGATTTCCTGCCACTGGGATGGGCTCCGCTCGCTGCCGGGTTATCCATCAAAAAAATAGGGATTTGTTTTCCCGAGAGATTAAAACCCTGCCTCATTTCGGTGGAAAAATCAACCTAAAAATTGTAGGGAATTAGGAATTACCCAAGGAAAACCTCCTTGAGAGAAATGGGAATTTTAGGCCATTTATCCAATACCTGTGAGAAGCTCACCCATGGAGAAAGACAGATATAGAAATATAAAATATATATAAAGTATTATTTTACATAAATATAATTTTATATAAATGTAATTTTATACATAAATATAATTTTGTATCTGTAAATATAATTTCTGTATGTGCTGCCCTCTCCATGGACACCTTCCCAAGGGCTTCCTATTAAAAATGGAATTACGAATGGAATTAGAAATGGAATTCCAAATATCCCACCCACATTCTCAGCCGAGGAGCCAGACCAGAGTTTTCCTACTTTCCACTACTTTGGAATATGCTTTTCCTTAAAAGAGAAAGGGGGGAAAAAATAGTGGGATAAAAAAGGGGGTAAAAGGGCAAAAAAGGGGGAAAAAGGGAAAAAAAGTGAAAATCAATAGGAAAGTGCTTCTTAAGAGTGGAATTTTTGTGGAGTCCTATGGAAGCAGCAGCATTCCTGGCACCAGGACGAACAGCTGGCTGGGGCTCAGCCCCTTTGTGCTCCGCTCGCCGTTCCATTCCGAGAGGCTCCGGAGGCTCCCGGCGGATCCCTGGGCAGCTCCTGCGGGCTCGGGGCTGGCACAGGGACGGGGAGCCCATGGGCATCGTCCCCACGGAGCGGCCTGGGGGGTCCAGCTGTTATCCCCCTTGTCCCAGGGCTTTAGGGGCCTGGAGCCCGGCTCAGCTAAGCCTGAGCCAGGTTATCCAACCCTGGCGATAAATCCGGGAGAAATCCAGTGGGTGCGGGGTAAAGTTTGGGATAATGGGCGCGGAACAACACAAACTCCGTGGGATCCACAAACCGGGCACGAAGCTCAGGGAAGGCATCGATCCCGAGAATTTCAGTGGGAATTCTGCCCAGCACAAGGGGAACGGGATGTTTTGACTGGGAATGAGGAATTTGGCCCTTTCCTGATGCCCAGGAAACATGGAGGGGTCTGGAAGAGCCGTTTCAACGCCACAGCCAAAGGAAGGACAAAGGGAGGGGGTTGTTTGAGCAGCACTATCAAAATTCCCGGGAAAGCAAATCCCAAAACCCATGGGAAAATAAAGCTACGGAGCGTGAACCAAAAGCAGGGAATTTTGGGGTGGAAGTGGGGCTTCGGCGCCGACTGGTTAAACTGGGAAAGTTATTTCCCAAACATCCCAGAATTCCTTCCTTGCACACACAACATCCATGGATCCCTGTCTATCCACGAATATGATCCCAACCAGCTTTGCCTCGTCCATGGAATTTAAGGACAGGGATGGGCCCGACCTCCACGACCTGTCCTGTGCTTGTTCCTCACTCCAGGAAAAATCCAGACTGAGACTTTTTAGCACTGCCCGCAATTCTTGAAACAGAGAACCCAAAATTCCGGAAACAGGGAATCCAAACCAACAGACGGAGACAAATTTATCCCTGGATTTCTTTGATCAATCCAATCCTGGTGCCGGTTAGGGGGAAATCTGGGATTTCTCCGTGTGCTTTTCAAACTAAATAAGAGGCAAAACTGGATTTGGAATTGTAGGAATACTGATATAAACAGGGAATTTTGAGGAGCAGATTCTCCCAGATTTATATTAAACAGTCCTTTAGTCCCACAGTTCGGCAACCAATCAATAATATTCCAGGGATTTCAGGGATTAATAAACTGGATATCAAATCCAGGCGCTAATTGAGAGTGGAATAATGAACTTCCCTAATTAAATTAGGGATTTGCTGGAACAAAAGGACAGTTTCTTCCCACTCGGATGGAAAAATAGGGATATTTAACGAGGTGGGGAAGCCCTAAAGATTCCTCGGAGCCGCAGGGCCTGAGGCTACCCCAAGGGCCTCGGGAATCCAAGATTCCACGATGGGAAGGAGAATTTTGGGAGACAATCCTTCATTTCGAGTCACTCCCTAACCACCTTTAGCCGCCTGTTCCTCCTCAGTGTGGAATTCCAGGCAGGAGGACATAATGAGGATCATCTCAGCCTGACCACCTGGAAACAGGCGGAGAGAGGAGGACAATTCCAGGAAAACATATTTATAGTGGTTTATCCTTCTTATTCCTGGGATATAACAGGAAAAATGGGCCAGGTGGGAGAGAGGCACCGGAAAAGGGAATATAATAAAAATCCAAAGGGTTATTTAATAGTAAAGAATGAAAATGATAAAAAGGAGCAATGTTTCCATAAAAATCCCAGACAAAAGCACTTTGGAATGACAGTCCAGCGCAGAAGGAATAGCTAGGGATTGAATGGATATGGCTTTATCCCAGCTGAGCCTCCCTGGGGAGATTGGGATTGGGATACAGCACTGGGTGATCCCTCCACGTTAGTTCAGGAGATCGTTATCCCAGAGCTGGAAAACCGGGATTACACCAGGACCCTTTAAAACCAGGAGATAAGGATCCAAAGGCATGGAACGGAGAGGGGAGGGTAAAGCCTCCTCCAGCTCAAGTCTGGGTTCTAAAGCTCAGCTCTGTAAGCCAGGCCTGCCGGAAAGGCTGAT
Source organism: Oxyruncus cristatus (assembly GCA_013399855.1). Lineage (NCBI taxonomy): Eukaryota > Metazoa > Chordata > Aves > Passeriformes > Cotingidae > Oxyruncus > Oxyruncus cristatus. The sequence continues at coordinate 67,905 of VXAY01004338.1, forward strand.
TCCTAAACCCAACCCCGTTGGATGGGACCATGGGCACAGATCCAAAGCCCTGTGGAGCAGATCTGGGATCAAATCAACACCTGGACACGATAGCTGGGAGTGTTCTTTCCCAAAGGGACCAGAGAGGTGCAACCTCAGGATTTTGGGGGATTTAGGATGGGACAGAAGGCCCAGGGAGTTTTCCAAGGGAAGACTCCATTCCCAGAGCAGGAGCTTGGAATGAGATGGTTCCTTCCAGCCCAAACCATTCCAGGATTCCATGATCCCAGGGATCTCAGCACCCACAGCAATGTCCTCACACCAGAGAAGGAAAGAGATATTCCTATAAAAATGGGAATAACCCTCATATGGAGATTAAATCCTCCATTTTTCATTCCCACACAAAGTCTATTTATAAGATTTTTCAATCCATAAAAGTCAAGGTTCAAAAACATAGGATTGGTTTCTGTCATTATTTTGCCTATAAAAACCACCATTTGGGATCACTTGGATCAGCTCACGGGGCAGCACAAACCCCAGGCTTCCCAGGGGATGGGAAAACAGCAGGAATGCTGGGATAAACACCAAATAACCAGCGGAAATTCCGAACAATGTCCAGTCAGGAATGCCAGCAGAGGGCATACACAGCCTCACCAGGCCCTCACACGTGGGAATTGACCCTTCCCAGAGAATTTGGGAATTATTTGGGCTGAGACTCCATAGAAACTCCTCATAGAGAAGGATCTGGGGAGGCCTGGGAGCAAATTCCAGTGGCTAAAGGGGCTCCAGGAGGGCTGGAGAGGGACTGGAGACAAGGGGTGGAGGGCCAGGACACAGGGAATGGCTTCCCGCTGGTTTAGATGGGATATTGGGAAGGAATTCCTGGCTGGGAGGTCAGGGAGGGGCTGGGATGGAATTCCCAGCGAAGCTGTGGCTGCCCCATCCCTGGAAGTGTCCGAGGCCAGGCTGGAATAACCTGGGATAGCAGAAGGTGTCCCTGCCCATGAAATGAGATGATCCTTAAAATCCCTTCTATCCCAAACCATTCCACAATTCTATGAAGCAACAAGGACATTCATCCACCACCTCTTCCAACCACGAACTCCTGAGAGTAATTCCCTGTCTGTGGAAATGCTCCCCCAGCCACAGCCCTTTGCCCCACGGAGCTCCTTCTCCCAGAATATCCCCATCACTGAAGTTCCGCTCTCCCGGGGAGCCGCCCTGGATTCCCAAGGTCTCCAGCGAGGCAGCTCCGTTCCATGTAGGTTAGCATAGAGCCTCCTCCTGCCTGTGCCGCCGCCGGAGCGGGAACACCAAGGCTTCCCTGTTCCCAAGCCCTCTCCTCCCACCCTCTGGCACACTCTGCTGGGCCTTCCAAACGGGAACGCTTGTGAGGGCCCGCCTGGCAGGGCGGGCGGCTGGGCTAACGCCGGGAACGTTCCCTGCCGCACGGGTCACCCTCTGTGGGAACGGAGTGCGCGGCTCCGCTCGGCGGCTCCGTCCCGATCCCTCAGCCTGATCCCTCAGCCCCAGCCCCGCAGCTCCAGGGGAAACGCAAGAGAGGAGCCGAGCGCTCGGAGCGAAAATCTGCTTCCAGGACAATCCATTACATCTGACAAGTTAAATGTTCCATGGGAGACCAGATGGCACCGGAGCGGGGCCGGCACTGGAGCCGGCAAACTCGGCGAATGCATCACAATTAAGGAATTGTGCTCCCGACTTTCCTTGGATGGACTCGCATTCGATTCAGGACACAGAGGGAGCCTTCCCGGTTTTTTCCAAGTGCTTTTGGGCCCCCCAAAGAATTTTTCCCCAGATTTAGGGGCTTAGGTGCACCAAATTCCTGCTCAGGGAATGGCTATACCTGGGAATTCGCTAAGTCCGGGATATTCCGGTTATTAACAGCCCCAAACCCAAGGATAACAAGGATAACAAAAGGCTCCGAGCAACCTGGTCCATGGAAGGTGTTCCTTCCACGGCAGGGCTTGGAATGGGAGGAGCTTTAAGGTACTTCCAACCCATTCCAGGATTCCATTCCTAAAGGTCAAGGAAAAAGCAAAGCTGGTAAAAAAGAAGGGAACAGCTCCAAATCCCTGTTCCGTGGTGATGAGTTGCCCCCAGGAATGTGATCCCAGGGATGCTGGGGATGGAGGATCATCCCACGGAGCCCCAGAGCCACCTTTGTGCCTGTAGGTTTGACCAAATGGGCCTGGTTTTAAGGCCTATGTTCCCAAATTTCTTTCATTCCACCTGGATTTTGCCAGTATTCCCTTCCAGGGCCAACACTGGGAGGAGTAGGAAGGCTCTGGGGAATATTGGGAATTGTTTCATGGAGAACCTTGGTTGTACTGCCTCACAGGATTCCCAGGAAAGCCCATTCCCAGTTGGTGTTTTCGGATGGAAATTCAAGTTATAATCAGAATTTATGTCAGGAAATTGGGATTAAAAAAATCATTAATAGGAATGAGTCACTTTAATAAATAATTATTAAATATTGTTTAAAAGATTTATTCAACAATTACTCTCATTCCTTAAGGATTTTTTCCAATAGGAATTCGGGCAGGGGGGAGAACTTAACATTCCAGAACAATGGACTTATTTTTTGGTTGTTATTCCTTGCAAGAAAAGAAGAAGGAGAATATTTTGGGGACAACACCATTGGATTTGACTGGGAATCGGGGTCACCCTTGGCTTTCCCAGGGGAAAACCTCCTGGATGCAGAAGCAGGAATGGAATCACCCCACCTTCCTTTGGGATGTTGAAAATTTCAGGTGGTTTTATTCTGGGTTGTGATTTCCCTGTTTTTTCCCCCAAAAATTCCTGGGAATCCTCCCAGGATGCAGATTTTAAACCATTTCTTGTTTAATTGGGCACATCGGCTCCTGCAAACATTCCTGGCATCCCTGAGCCACTGGGAAGAAAAATGGTTGGAAATGGATGTTTCCTTTAACAGGGAATTTGGAGGGGCTTGTGGAGTATCCTAATTTTTACAGGATCATGGAATAAACTCTCTGCTCTGGGATATTTCATTGGTTATCCATAGCTATGGATTCCATGGAGCAGAAATGGGAGTGGGAAAGAGGAATCCAGCTGAATTCACCTCTGGAATAAAGCTTTGGAGATGCCATATAAATCCTGATCAGTGACGAATTCCTAATTAAATGGCCATACCAAAATCAAGGAAGGAACTGCTAAATCCAGGGCTGAACTTCCACATTTTGTTAGAAAACTGGGAATTGTGGCCAGGGTTTATTTCCCAAATTCCCTGTTTTCTGAGCTGTTAAGGAGATAAAAACTTTAGGGAAGGATTTGTTTTGCTCAACCCATGATTTTAATTAGAAGATGTTGAAAAGGAAGGAAGAACAAATTAAAGAGGGAAAAATTGGAATTATTCTTTGTTTTCTTATCAAAAAAGTTGAATATATGGGATGTCAAATTTAATAGAGCTAAAAAACAACTAAAAAGGAAAAAAATTGGAATTATTCTTTGTTTTCTTATCAAAAAATTTAATGGAGCTAAAAATGATCCAATTCCAAGCCTGGATTGTTGGCAATTCCCTAAATTCCCCTGGTTTCACCACATAAAGGACATGCAACATGGAGAACCTGCCACAGGGAAGAGGTTTGGTCCTGGCGCCACATCCAAGCCACAACAATTCCACACTTGGGAACAGGGTTTGTTGGGAAGTTGCAGGAAGCTGTTCCTGGTGCTCCCGGGACGCTCCATTGGCCATTCCCACCCCCTCAGTCCCTGTGGGAATGTCCCAGGGAAGCAGGACATGGAGGTAGCTCCAGCTGCAGCTGAGAACTTTGCTCATCCCAAATCCCAAATCAGAAGGACAAGGAGACAGTCCTGGGGGTTTATCCTTTACCAGGGTTTGGAAAAGCCTGGCATAATTCCCTCTTCTCCTCTGCTGAAGCACTGCATCCCATGGGGATCCCACAGCCTGCCGGGATGGGTCCGGGAATGGGCTTCACTCCCCCAAGTGTTTTCAAAATCACCCAATTATTTCCCCTAATTTGTATTCATTGTATTCCTTTAATCCATTAAATTCCCTTTTCCCCTTCGAAACCATCCCTAAATTCTGCCACCTGCCTCTCAGGCCTCATCACATTCCAGACCCCATTGCTTCCCATTCCCTAAAAATTAAATAATCGTATTTTTGGTTCAGCTCTTCCCAAGGAAAACCACTAGTAATGCATCAATTTTTAAGGTTATATTTTGTAAGGAGCTCGTGGGATATTTATTGAGGCTGGATAATATACTCCCAGGTTTTCTGGAGCTTTCAAATTCAAATATTCCTCACCTTATTCCTGCTCAAAGGGACTATTTCCATCTATCCAGCCCTTCCCAAGGCAAACCCAAATTCCTGATAGAAAACAAGGGTCAACTGGAATTTATAGGAAATGTGTCTTAGAAGAATCATTCCCAGTTTCCCAATGGCAAAGGAACAATCTGTGCCAATATATTCCTTATAAAATAAGGATTTTGGGGGGGAAGTTTTTTTGTTGGTTCTGATTTTTCACCCAAATTTGGAATTTTTAAAATGAAACCATTTTGTGTCGAGACAATAAAATGTGGGTTTGACTTATTTTATCCCTCCTCATTCCCAGCGTTCTTTAATTAAAAAATACCCCACATTTTCAGTTGATGCTGTTCCAACCACTTCCCTAATCCCAGATTTTTATTCCTGAGCCCAAAAACATGTGTTTTGGGGGAAAAAAAGGACCCAATCCCAGTTTTATTGTATGGAAGAGAATGAAACAGCTCTGAGAAATGTCGGGATGAACGGCTCCATTCCGATTGTTTACAGGTGCCACTGCACCATCTGCCTGGGCATTCTGCCCATCCGAAGGGAAATTATCCCAGAAAAATAAACCCGGATCATTTAAACCTCCCGAATTCTTTGATATTCAAATATAAATCAAGTTCTAAAGTCTGAGGTTAAAAAGTTCTTAAAAATGGAATTATTTGGGCAGAATTGGTGCTCAGATCAATGGGGGAAAGAGCTCTTCCTGGAGCTGGGAATGGTGGCATTGCTCTGGATCAGGCGGCTCATCCCTGTGAGCAGCATCACCTTCCTCCTCCTCACGCTTCCCATTCCCACCTGGATACTGGGTGAGGGGGGAAATAATCAGTACAAACAGTACTAATGCAGGGAATTGCACTTCCAGGTTTTCTTTTCCTTTGGAATTGTGTTGACACCAGAGGACCAGGGGAGCTCCCCACGGCATTTTCCTGACACAGCCCCACCACCAGCAGGACAAGAGGAAAAGGTGGAATTCTTGGAGGCCCTGGAAGGAACCGAAGGAGGAAGGAGGGTTGGGAATGCCAGAAATAAGGAGCGGGAGCAGCCGGGGCCAGATCCTGTCCCAAGGAACAGGAGCATGGACGGATCCTGAACCAAGGAACAGCAGGATCATGGCTGGATCCTGCTCCCCACATGGAGCCACCACCCAAGTGATGCCGACGGATGTGTCCAGGCACGAGGAACCCTTGGATGCACAAACAACCCGGGAATGAACTGGCTGAGGCTGAGAGAGAACACACCGGCAGCGCTTCATCCCCTCCGACTTCACTCACGCACGGAGAGAACGGAAGGGAAAATAAAGAGCGGGGAAAAGTTTTCCTGCAATTCCCATGTTCCTGCCAGGGTTGGTTTTTTTCCCTGTTTTTTTGGGAGGGGGCCAGGGCTAGAAGGAGTTAACGGCTCCCTCCCCTTCATTTGCATCTGGTGCTTTTAGTGTGTGTGTGTTGTGTTTTTCTTCCCTTCCCTGAAAAAGTTGGCAGAGCCGCCGATTTTCCATAATGCAAGCATTTGGGAATTGTGAGCGGAATGAAACCGATCCAATCTCCTGACTGCGACATGAATTTTCATTAATTACAACCTTGTCAGCAAAAGCATTATCAAAGCTGAATATGAAAATGCTAATGAGCGCTCATTTGCATATTTTTCTTTGTTGGAATGTCATTAATTATTACATTTTATGATGATGAATGCAGCTGTCGAAGCTCTCCGATGCATAATTAGCCATCAGAATGCCAGGAGCCGATCAGCACTTTTGGGGCAAAAACAGAAAAAACAGGCAAAAAGGCGACAACCCTCCGAATCTCCCCGAAAACGCCGAGGCGAGACCCCCGAAGGGTGTTCGTCCCCACCGCGGGAGCGGTGGCGGCGGGATGGGCTTCTCCCGGTTTAGCACGGAATGATTTGGGATTTTTTTTTTTCTTTTTTTTTTGTTGTCGCGGCTCTTAATAAA
>VXAY01004338.1:75360-122428 GCA_013399855.1 Oxyruncus cristatus
CCCCCCCCCCCCGAATTTCCTTGGAAGTTGCCTGAGCTGCAACAGCTGCTGCATTAATAATATAAGGAAAAATGGGATTTCTGACACCATTCGAGGTAGACATGAGGGCACTGAGCTGGAAATGCCCCCTTCTCCAAACTAACCAATTATTAATCCCCTGCTTTTCCTGGGAAGGACTGGAAGGGGTTTGTGTCACTCTCACCTTCCAGAATGCCCCCACTGGCATGGATAAATCCCCCTTTTTTTGGCTCCAGCACAAAAAGCAGATGTGAAGGGCTCCTTTCAAATGAAATTTCCCAAAGCTGAGCTGGTGCAGCTCCACATCAAAGACACCCAAACCCCATCTCCTCCCCCTTCCCAGATAATTGTAGGGATCTGGTGTCCTTTGGAAAAGGTAGAGCTCCAAGTCGGATAAATAACGATGGTGGGTTCCCTCTCCCCCAGCCCTGGCTGCCTCCACTTCCCAGGGCTGGGAATTCTCTCCTCTATTGCTGCAGATCCCTTTCTGGCAGACAGGTGCATCCCAGGAGGGATGAAGGGACAGGACACAGGGAATGGCTTCCCACTGGTTTAGATGGGAGAGTGGGAAGGAAGTCCTGGTGGGGAGGCCCTGGCACAGGTTGCCCAGAGGGGCTGTGGATTCCTCATCCCTGGAAGTTGTTCCAGGCCAAGTTGGAGCAACCTGGTCTATGGAAAGTGTCCCTGCCCATGGCAGGGGGTGGGAATGAGATGATCCTTAAAATCTTTCTATCCCAAACCATTCCACGGTTCTGTGATGGAGCTCTCCAGGTCCACATTCCCATATGATTCCTATGCCACATCCAAACCTCTCTGAGTTCATAATCCATGAATCACCACTGCAGATAGACCCAAATTCTGCAATCTCCCACTTCTCCCTCCCAGTGCAGCCACAGGAGATGGATAATTATCCCTAATGAACTCCAGCACAGACTGGACTCTCTGTCCACCCACCCTGCACCTCCCACTGGGATTTGTTCCTTGGATTCCCCTGCTGACCTTGGGAAGTCACAGCTTTATGACCCCTAATTGAGGTCCCCAGCAGGACCTTCCTGTGGCCCAGAGGGGCTGGAATTTCTGTAATTCCTCTAAATGAGCAACAATGGAAATGGAAATGGAAAATTAGGGATCTGGAAGGAAGGAGCAAGCAGAAAAGCAGGAATGTGCTCTGCATTCCTTTGTCCTTTTTGCCTTCCACTCTCAGCTCTCTCCCTTCCTGACTCCTCTGTCCTTCATTATCCCCTTTCCTGTGGTGATGCTCCAAACTGGCAAAAATTCCTGACTGCACAGGCGTGGAAACTGGCCCGAATTCCAAATATAATCCCAAATCTAGGCCAGGGGTATATTTGGCAAACACAAATCCCTGCCAGATTTACACAGCTCTAATAATAAGGTGACGAGGACCATGGCAGGATTAGGGACGCAGCTCCCTCGGCCCTCCCAAAGTGCCAAAAGAGTTTCCTTTGACTTCTATTCACCCTTCCCAACGGATCTCACACCACCAACTCCGGGGGGTGGCAACTGGGAGGGAAATGAAACCCCCAAAAGACCAACCAACCCCATCTTGGGATTGGGGGAGTTTGGATGTGCTGTTTCCCATCAGCTCTGGGATGTGTTGGTCCCCACTAAGCAGGAACACGAGTACACACAGAGCATGGAAAACACAAGGAGATTCCCAGCATTCCTGATGGATTTCTAGAGCCCAGGTTGCCATTCCCTTTGGAGCCCACGTTCTGTTCTATGCACCAGGGAAACTGCAGGTTCCCACCACCCTTTTTCCTTCCTTATCCATCACTAAAGTCCTTTTGACATGTTTAAACTTCCTAAAATCCTTCATCACCCACATTCCCATCCCAGACCGTCCATCCGGTCAGGAGGAGAGGGACATCCCCTTGTGCCACATCCATATCCACAGCTGTGCATGTCCAATCCCTGGAATGTCCAAGGCCAGGTTGGACAGGGCTTGGAGCAACCTGGGCTATGAGATGATCCTTAATCCTTGAAATGAGATAATCCTTAAAATCCCTTCCAACCCAACCCATTCCAGGATCCTATAAAAAATAAACTCTATTAGGAGGAACTTTTTAGGGCTTTTATAACTAGAGGAGCCATGTCCCAATGCCCATGTCCAAGCCATGTCCAAGTGCCCATTCCAATGTCAAGGGGTCGTTCCTGTGGCAGGCCTCTCCCGCCCAGATCCTGCTGGATTTTCTCTTCTCTCCCTTTCAAGTGCAGCCTGTTTCCCCTGAGCCCTGTCTCCTCAGCAAATCCCATTACACTATGGAACAAATATGTGGAGGGAACAAGCCGAGCTTCAAAGCCCAGGCCCTTCCCAACATTTTCCAGGTGTGCGCCACATGAGCGGGGCCCAGGATCGCAACTGCTTGGGGGGGTGATGACAGCTCCGGAGAACGGGATCAAAACCATCCCACATGGAAAAAGAATATCAAAGCCAGGCAAAGACTCTCTCTGCCAGGCAAAGAGGTGGGGGCTGACGCCACAAAATCCTCCTGGGAATGCCAGGGTGGGGAAACGGGGGAGGCAAACAGGACACGCTGGGTCGGCCATACTCCAGCAGCGTTTATGGAGTTACAAACTAGATCCTGACTAACGCAGCTTCCCACCGGGATGGGGGCAGGAAGGCAACTCCCCAGGTGGATCTGAAATCAGGGATATCCAGCCTGTGGCAGCCAAGTGCTCCCGAGCAGATTGCATTGTTCCCCATTGTGAGGGAGATCCCCACTGCCCCCCATTGTGAAGGGAGGCCACACTGCCCTCAGCAGACCCCTTGAAGGGTTTTACAACCCCCCCAACCCTCAGCAGACCCTTTTAGGGGTTTTGTGCCCCTCAGCACATTCCGTGAGAGGTTGCAGACCCCTTCAGCCCTCGGCAGACCCTTTCGGGGGCTTCAGACCTCTTGCCCCTCCAGCCATGATCAGACGCCATTTTGTGTTCTGCCCGGCCCTCAGCAAACCCCATGAGGGGTTTCAGACCCCTCAGACCCCCATCCCTCAGCAGACCCTTTTAGGGGTTTCACACCTCACCATTTCTCAGCAGACCCTTTTAGGGGTTTCGTGCCTCTCAGCCTCCACAGTCCTCATCAGCCCTGTGAGGGGTTTGCGCCCCTCAGCCCCCGACACCCTCAGGAGACCCCGTGAGGCATTTCCCACCCTTCGGACCCCCCAGCCCACAGGAGACCCTGTGAAGGGTGTCATACCCTTCATTCCCCTCCAACATCAGTAGACACTCAAAGAGTTTCGTGCCCCTCAGACCCCTCAGCAGATCCCATGAGGGGTTTCAGACTCCCAACACACAGCAAACCCTTTAAGGGCTTTCAGACCCCATCAGCCCCCCAAAACCAACCCTCAGCAGACCCTTTTAGGGGGTTTTTACCTCACCAGTTTTCAGTAGACCCTCAAAGGATTTTGCAGCCTCTGCAGCCTTCAGCAGCCCCCGTGAGGGGTTCGCGTCCCTCAGCCCCCCAGAGACCCCGTGAGGCATTTCCCGCCCTTTTCGAGCCCTCAGCGCCCGTGAGGTGTTTCAGCCCCCCTAGGCCTCAGCAGACCCTTTTAGGAGTTTCTCAGCTCACCATCTCTCAGCAGACCCTTTCATGGCTGTTGTGCTCCTCAGCATCCTCAGCCCTCAGTAGCCCCCATGAGGGGTTCGTGCCCCTCAGCCCCCCAGCCCTCAGCAGCCCCCGTGAGGTGTTTCCCTCCATTTTGAGCCCTCAGCGCCCGCGAGGTGCTTCCCGCCCTTCAGAACCCTCAGACCCTTCGAGGGGATTTTTCAGCCCCCCCAGCCCTCAGTATCCCACTGAGGGGGTTTCGTTTCATTATTCCTTTTTAAATCCTTTTTGGGTGCTCAGCCCACAACGGGGCCAGTCCTGGAAACAAAAATCATGAAGGGAATGGGGAAAGGCAAAGGCAGGGGGAAGGAGATAAAATCATGGAATGGCTTGGGTTGGAAGGGACCATCTTGTTCCAACCCCCTGCCATGGGCAGGCACAACCTTCCACTATCCCAGGTTATTCCAACCCAGCCTTGGACACTTCCAGGGATGGGTGAACCACAACATCTCCAGGCAACCTGTTCCAGGGCCTCCCCACCCTCCCAGCCAGGAATTCCTTCCCAAAATCCCATCTAGCCCTGCCCTGTGGATGCTGAGGGCACTAAGGATGGCCAGGAGGTGTTTCGCTGGATAAACATGGAACAGTCCTTTTTCTGCTCTTATTTAAGGATTCTGGGGTGGCTCCTCTCTAGTTTAATCCCTCCACTGATGTTCTCACCCACCGTGTGATCCCCCAGTCTGGAATAATCCCTATTTCCTTCAATATTTCTCGCCTCTCTCTTGGGAAATTTAGAGCCGATTCTGGCATCTGTTCCCCGTCCTCTTTTGTGAACACTGAGGCGAAAAATCCATTTATTTTTCAGCAGTGTCTACATCATCTGTCAATAAATTCCCCTTTCCAGCTCTGAGAGGTCCTAAAAATTCCCTGTTCCGGCCTCATGCTCCTTTCACGTCGCAATAATCCGTTGGGATTGTTTATCTTCACCCCCTGCCTCTCCTTTCACTCTCAGCTCCTCTTTTAACACTAAACCTCATCCCACACTTTCCCTGAACTTGGAATTTTACACCTTTTATTCCAGATTTCCTTTCCTTCCATTCTTTTTTAAGCCCACCTGCTTTTCAAGGATAATTCCCCCAAATATGAATATAAATATAAACACCCACAAAGCCAAGCATTGGAATATTTGATCCTTGGCCTAATTGCTTCTTCCCCACATCCAATCGCCAGGTTTGCTTTCCAGAATATCCCTCCCCATTCCTCCTTTTTGGAATATTAAGGAAACAAAAGTCTGTGGGCTGAAGGGATAAATGGGAATACTCTGATTTCGGTTAGAGAGGAATATAATGGAATTAAAGTGCTGCTGGTTCCCATTAAATCTGTGCTCCGGAGCTTTTCCCTTCACGTGTCCCAGGATCAAATGTCCCCCCAGACTTGTGAGGTGGGAGAACTGGTGCTGCCCCTAATTCCAGCCATATGGCAGAGGGATCTACTGGCATGAGGCTGCAGAGAATTCCTGGACCCTCCTGTCATCCCTCAGACTGGACTGACCTATTCTGTGCCTCAATCCCAATGCAGCTGGAGAGCCGAGGGAAAAGTCATTCCCGGAACAATCCCGAGGATGGGAATTCACATTTTAACTACAAAAATCAAAGGTTTTTTTACTTCCAGAGTGGCACATTTTCCCACAGAAAGAGAGGATCACTCTGTCCTGGATGGAGGCAGAAAATCCCAGCAGGAATTCAGGGAGCCCCTAGTTTTAAGCACCACAGTGCAAAGCTCGGCCTAAACCTAAACCAGCAGCACAGCTCAGCCCCCCCAGTCCCAGCAGATCCATCATTTTCCAGCAGAATCCACCAAACCTCCCCCAGAAAAGTTGCTTTTCTGTCTCCAGCTCCTCTTTTAATTCCCCAGCTCTCCAGGCTGGGAAGTTCAGACTGCGGGGCCTGGCTCTGAGCGCTTATTAATTAAACTGGGCTTTGTTGGCCACTCCGGGCTTTAACCAGGAGCATAACAAACCCATTGTTTTTCCCTGCCCAACGGACCGTGACCGCCTATGGAAATGACCCACTAATTCACCAAATTGGTTTTGTTTCCCAGATTTTCCCACATGTCCATTTTCCAGCTGTAATGCAAATCCCAGCCCGGCGTGTCCCCCCGAACAGTCCCCGCACCGCTGGGCGAGGCACAGGGAGAAACACTCCAGCCACAGAAACTTCATCCAGGAAGCTCCAGGAAACTGGAATTCACTCAGAAACTCGTTGTTTTGGGTTTTTTTGTGCTGGGTTTTTATTTTGTTTGGATTTTTTATAATTTGTTATTTATTGGTTGTTTTATTCCTTTTCAAATTATGATTTTTTAAATTATTATTTTTGAAATTATTATTTTGAAAATATTTTTTACATTATTATTATTTTAATTATGGTTATTTGAATTTTTTTTTTTTTTTTCATTCATAGAATCCTGGAATGGGTTGGATTGGAAGGGACCTTAAATCCCACCTCATTCCCACTCCTCCCATCACGGGCAGGGACACGTCCCACTTCCCAGAGCCACTCTCCATGAATATTTTAAGGAAGTCAATTCCAGGTTTCTCTTAATACCCAGACAGGTGGGAGTTCAAAATTCCCTCTGCCACCAAGACCGGCAACAAAAGCTTGGAAAGCCAAGCTCCAATAATCCCTGGGCAGGGCAGGAGCTCCTTAACCACTACAGCACCTCTGCCTGCCACTGGAGAAGCTGTTTCCCTATCCAGGGAATAAATCCAGCTCCAAGCCCGGCATCACAAAGGGGGAGACAGCTGGGCAGGGGGCTGGAATTATGGGCAGGAGACTGGGATTACAGGCAGGAGCTTGAGATAAAGGACGGGAGATCAGGATTCTGGGCAGGAGGCCATTTCCGCTACCTCCAGACCAACTCCAGGCTGTCCCACAAAACAACTAGGCTTGTTAGAGTCCCAAATCCCAAGGAATGTAAACTTGCCGGCTAACTGCAGGCCAACCTCATGTTTCAATTGCTAGAGCCGACAGTTTCTATTCACACATCTCTGCTCTTCCCAAGGAAATGGAGATGTCCTTGTCATCTCCTTTCTCCGGGACTGTCGAGTGGCTGGAGTTGGATGCCGGGCCCAGAATCCTGACTGGCAGCATTGACAAATCTATTAACTCCCGCTTGGGAGTGGGAAAGGGTTTCTCTTTCCAGCTTTGTGGATCCTACAAAGTGTTTTAAAGCACCTTTCCAGGTTCCCCTTGGCATTAAATCATGGCTTTGGAATGTCTCCAAGGATGGAGGGTCCCTGGAGTGTCCAAGGCCGGCTTGGATGGGGCTTGGAGCAAACTGGGATAGTGGGACGTGTCCCTGCCCATGGCAGGGGGTGGAATAAATTGGGCTTTAAGGTCCCTTCCAAGCCAAACCATTCCATGATTCTCCTAAAACTGGTGCTCCATGAGTAGAAAACATTTTGAAGGACCACTGGAGTTTGGAATTCCCAGTTTTGGGGTTTCCGAAGGCCTTTCCTGACCTTTTTAGGTTCCCAGAATCCCAGAGTGGTTTGGGTTGGAAGCACCTTAAATTCCACCTCGTTCCAACCCTTCCACCTATCACGCCAGGGTTCTCCCAGCCCCTTCCAACCTCAGAATTCCTTGGAAGCTTTTTGCCACTTCCCTCCCAGTTCCTGGTGCCCCTTCCCTGCTCCAGCCACAGAGCAGGAGCCACCTGACATAACAGAGGTGGTGTGAAAGGGAATTAATGTCCCCAACCAAGCAAATCCCAAATGCACCAGGGTGAAATGGAATCCCACTTGAGGGAATGTTGAAATCAGTCCCGCAGAAGGCGAAAAAACCCCGGAGCTGTCTGAGTCAGAGCCCCGGCATGGAAAATTCCTGCCCAAATGCTTACAGTTTAGCAACTGGAAGCGGGGCCTAATCTGCATGAAACCTCCCTAACCTGCACGGAATTCCAGCTCTCCTCGGGATGTTCAGAGCCCTTGGAAGCACAGACCTAAATATTCCTGGTAGGCAAAGCCAGGAGAGGGATGGAATTCCAAGGAACCGGCAGCTGTCACACAGTGACCACAAGAACCACAACAGATTGTCACCCAGAAGTCACCACCTAAAGCAGAAGCACCTGGAACCTCCCTGGAATCACAGGATCCTGGAATCTCCTTACTCAGCAGGGAATCACTGAGTCCAGCTCCTGGCCCTGCACAGCCCAATCCCAAATTCCCCCCAGGAGCCTTGAACCGCTTCCCTGCAGGGAAATGCTCCAGGAAGTCACACAGAGTTGAAAAGCAGCAGGAAAGGATTTAATGTCCCTTAAACAAGGTATTCCAAGGAGCAGGATGAGCTGCCTTCCCAAGGAGAATGGCTGGGAATGGGAGGGATGGTGAGAAGTGACACCGGACATGCCACCTGCGGGGACATGGGTTAGTGGTGGACTCCATGGTCCGAGAGGGCTTTTCCAACCCAAATCCCACTATTCCACGGCCCCCACCCCACAGCAGAAGCCACTCCAGCCGGGCCGACGCGACACACCACTGTGAACTGGTGTAAGAGGGAGGACTGTCAGGCTCTGGATCAGTTGCCAAGGGAAAGGGGAGGAAGGATGGAAAGGAACCCACAGCCGGATCCTGACACCCAGACTGACAGGGAGCTTTCCCTGGGAGAGGCCAGAGTGCCGCCAGGGGAAGGGAAATGAGGGAACTCATCTGGAATAAGAGGAGTCGGAGCCACAGCCTGGTCTGAGTGAAGAGCCCTGTGCATAAATTGCTCCCAAAATCCCAAATGCTGACACAACCGGAGCATGGAACAGTCCCAGACCCCATCCTGGATATCTGTAACTGCAGCATCTGCCCTGCTGCGGCTTGTGGGTTCGCATTCCCACACAAAGCTCTCCCGGCCCATTCCCTGGGAATGCTGGAGCACAAGGGACAGCTGCACCCATCCCATTCTCACAGCTGGAAAAACCCCTCCAAGGGAATCAAGCAGGACCTTCTAGAAACATCAGGATGCTCCCAAAATTCCTTATCAGGAACCCTGGAATCCTGAATCTTTCTTCATTCCTTCCCCGAGTGCCCCCAACTGTGTTTTTATAAACCAAGTATTTCTTAAACAAAAGGAAAACACTGTTTTCCTTAAAACTGGGAAAAGCAGGACTGAGATTTTTTGGGAAGCCCAGGCCAGGTGCTCCCAGGCTCTCTGGTTTGCAGGTAAAGGTAAAAGTGGGAAGCAGCAGCAAGGGCTCTACCTGGCTCTCCATGCTCTCCCTCAGCCCATGGCGTGAGTGAAGGGAGGGAGTGGTGGAATTTCCCTGCTTTTCTTGGCTTCTCCCAAGCCTTTCCCAAAGTGTCGTAACCGTGCCTTGGCCAGGAATCCACACAAACCACGCCAGCTGCAACACTGTTCAACGACTCCCAGCTCTTTCCCAATCCCGCGGGCCGAGGGACAGCTGTGGAATGATCTATGGCAGCCCCAGCTCCGTGTTTTCCTTGGAGCGGGCTCAGGGCTGTAAAGCGGAGCCGGATGAGTTCCCTGACGGAACTGGGGTGGGATCTTGGCCGAGCTGGAGTGTTACGGACACTCTGACATCATCTATTTACTTTAATCAGCCTCATTTATCAGCCTTCATTAAACAAGGGAACCAGCAGTGACTCCTGACCAATCCTAGCCTCACCTCCACAGGGGTGACCAAAGCTTTATCCCAGGAGTACCCAGGCTGCAAAAGCCTTCCAGGATCCATGGAGGCCAAGCTGGGACTGATCCCGGGCCAGAGCACCGAGTGCCACCTCCAGGGATGGGGATCCACCACCTCCCCGGGCAGCCCTTTCCAAAGCCTGACAGCTCTTTCCAGGAGGAAATTCCTCCTCATGTCCAACCTGACCTTCCCTGGAGCAACTTGAGGCAATTCCCTCTCCTGCTGTCCATTGTTCCCTGGGAGCAGAGCCCAATTCCCGCCTGGATCCATCAGGGAGTTGCAGAGCCAGAAGGTTCCTCCTGAGCCTCCTTTTCTCCTGGCTGAGCCCGCCCAGCTCCCTCAGCCCCTCCTGCTGCCCCAGCCCCTTCCAAGCTCCATTCCCTTCCCTGCACACGCTCCAGCCCCTCATTATCCTGTACCTGGAGAGCCCAAGACTGATCCCAGTATCCCCACCGTCACTGATCCAATCCCGGTGCCTCTTGCCCACCTGGGCTCCCCTCACTCAGATCCAAGGATTTGGAGTCCAGATCCCAGCAGGCAGCAATCCATCCCCCTCCAAACAACATTCCCAGTCTCCCTCACCAGCTGTTTGTTCCCTTGGGTTACTGTTTATTTATTGTATTTTCAAAAAGCCTTTTCTGCTTTAAAAATCCCGTTCCCGGAGTGTCCAACCAGGCAAGGAGAAGCTGAGCCTCAGGAAAACACCCTTTACCTCTCTGGGGAAATTTTGCATACCAAGTCCAGCAAGAAAACACAATTCCAGGTATATAAAACATATAAACAATAATAAGCATCACCACGGCACATTTTCATACCTTAAAACATGAAAAATCAAGACTATCCCATGTTCCCGCCCCTCTAAGGAAGGATGAGGGATTTAAACCCTCTGGACTTTGTTTGTGCTTCATTTATCCCACTTCCAGCCCCCGATTAAGGTAGGAAATTCCGTGTCCTTACTTTGTATCCTGGAATTGACAAAGGGAGGAGAGAGATTGTCATGGGAGCCGAGGTCTCTGCTGGCCATGTGATCGTAGTGAGTCCCATCTCCATAGTTCTGCAGGGAAACCGGGAGAAAACACACGTTGGAGTAGGGTTTCCCCAAGCCCCAAGCCCATCATCCCCTGCTCAGTGTTAAGCCTGCTCCAAGAAACATCATTCCTGGGATTTTTTCAGCTGGAATGTCAGCTTCCAGGGAGTTTGTAATGCTGTTTCAAAGTTTCGGTTCACCCCAAATCGAATTTGCCGTGGGGAGAATCCTGAATGGAGGACTGGGATGATGCTCCTGGAATTCTGTGCTGGGCAATAAACCCTCTCAGAAGGGTCCTCCTGCTCACAATATGGAAGAAAGAGTCACGAGAAGGCAAGTCTCCTGCTGTGGGAATGCCATTCCAGCAGGGAAAAGCGAGGGCAGGCCGTTTGCGGAATAATTCTGGCAGTTAATGCCCGGCCCTGATTCAAATTCCCGAATTCCTCCCAGGCTCGTGCTCCCTTTCTTTCTATCTCCCAACTTCATTCAGGGGTTTGGAGGCAGAAATAATCGGTGTGTGCCAATTCCCAACTTCCTTTTCAAAACATTTTTCCCTGGGAAGCAATACAAGTGTCAAGGGGGAAAAAAAGGGAGAGAAATCAACGTGCCGGGTGGGAATGACGTCAGGGATGCAAAGCAGGATGGAGAAGAAAAGGTGCTGGGATTCCTCTCCTCCAAGAGGTGCAGAAATCAGGGATCCCCCTGGGCCACCCTGAGGGAAAGGCCCTGGATTGGGGATGAGGAGGGGATGGAGAGGGGGTGGAGGGGCCGATCCTGCTCCTCCTCCCCACTCCAGGGCATGGAGCCGCCAGAGCCCTGACCCTTCAAATTAATGGGAAAACAATTAAACAGGAGTTGAAACAAATTTAACTCAGGGCATGAGGAAGAGAGAAGCCACTTTTTTCCCACCCTGAGCGTTCTCCCTGTGTTTGGAGGGAATAAAGGGAGATAAACAGGGAATGAGCAGCGCAGAGCTGAGGCACCAGCCATGCCCAGCCTGGAGGAAGGGAAAAGCTGGGATGCTCCACTGGGAACAGGGGCAGGAGGGGCAGAGCTGGGACGCTCCAGTTGGGAACAGGGGCAGGAAGGTCAGTGGTCATGGAATGGTCGGGGGTGGACATGGAATGGTCGGGGGTGGACATGGAATGGCCAGGGGTGGACATGGGATGGCCAGGGGTGGTCAGGGGCCATGGCATGGCCAGGGATGGCCATGGAATGTAAGCCCTGGCACAGGGATGGGGGCTGGCCCTCCCCTCAGGCTTGGGGACACCCCCAATCCCTAAAAATCCCAGTGCACAGGGTGAAACCCTGGGAAACAGCCTGTGCCAGCTGTGCTCGGGTGGGGCCGGGGCTGAGGGAGCTCAGCAATAAGCAGATAATTAATACCCCTAAAAACCATGGGATGGCTCGGGGTGGAAGGAACCTTCCAGATCATTCCAGGGGCGGGCAGGGACACCTTCCCAGGGCCTGGGATGCTCCAGTTGTCATGGAGCAGGTGCCAAATCTGAGCCCAGGCTCAGGTTTGAATATTAAAAGCCTCACAAAAAGGTCTTTTAATGAGCAGCCAAGCGGCCGGGCCCGTTTTTCCTGGAGATTGCACGTTTCCATGCTGAGGGAGGGAGATTAGATGTACTTACCCGGGATGGACTCGGATGTCCTGCATTCCCCCAGGACCCTGAGCTGGTTCTGTCTTCTACATCTGGGGACAAGGAAGTTCTTTAGTGGCAATAATTCCTTCCTTTTGTGCCGGCACTTTTAAATTAACGCTTCAAATTAATCTCCCGGTGCCTTTAATTAAGAACTGGGGGCCGGGAAGCGGCTCCTGACCCGGAGCTCCAATTAACTCATTGAAATGCGCGGGGGGAACAAGCCGGACCCTCAGGAATGGGGGCTGGAGCGGCGCAATTCTGGCGCTGGATTGAGTTCCTGACACTTGGGAGTGGCTTCACTGACACAGCTCCAACCCGACCCAAATCTCCAGCAGAAAACAGGGATGGACAAACAGGTAACACCCAACTGTCCAACAGGAAAAGCTGGAGGTGAAAGGGCAGGGTGTGATTTACATTCGAGGGTCACCCGCCGAAGGGGAGGTGGGATGTGCCAGATCCATGGATACAACGGGACATTCCCAGTATTCCTGCTCTGGTTTTCACAGAATGGGTTGGGGTGGAAGGTATTTAAAGGATCATCTGGTTCCCACCCAGACACCTTCTACTATCCCAGGTTGCTCCAACCTGGCCTGGGATACTTCCAGGGATGGAGAATCCACAACCTCCCTGGAAAAAACACATGGAAGCACTGGAAGTGCTCCAATCCCTTCCTTTTTATGTCAAGCCTCCTGAAATGGGATTGACAGGGATCTCAAACAGTCTTATTGCCCATTCCAGTGCTGTTTCCCAGCTCGCTCCCACGTCCCTACACCATCCCTATGGAACGCTAGCATCCCTTGCCTTTTCCATGCACAAACAGGAGCTTTAATGGAATTCAAACCCCACATTTTGGGTGTTTCTGGCCAGAAGAGCTTTCTCCAATGCTGCCAAAACCCACCAGCAACTTCCTTCCCACCTGTCCATCCAGCTTCTGGGAGCAGTGGGAATTTGAGGAACACGCAAAATCCAGGTGCTGGGACCAAATCCGAGGGATTTCCAAGACTCAAATCCTGACACATTCATAGAGTTTCCCACTTCTCCCAATTAGGAATTCCATTATCTCCAGAACAGATGAAGGTGTTCACAGCACAAGACACTCCGAGGTAAATATTTAATAAAACTCCAGGAAGAAAAAAAAAAGTGAAAGAAACTGTGGATCCTTTCCCTGACAGGCCCACTCAACCATTCCAAAGGGTTAATTAGGAGGATCCTTAAAAATCACTCATGTTGTGGAACAGCCAGTTCACTCGGCGGAGCTAAAAACCACTGGCTGTTATCTCAGGGACTGGGATGGGCAGAGCTTCCACCATCAGCCCCTGGAGGGCTCTGGGCAGTTCTGGTTATTTTGGAAGCAAACAATCATGGAATGGGGTGGGATGGAAAGGGTTTTAAGGATTGTCCAGTCCTGTGCACAGGGACACCTTCCAGAGACCAGGTTATTCCAAGCTGGCCTTGGACACTTCCAGGGATGGGGCATCTTCTGGGAAATCCATTCCAGGGCCTCCCCAGCCTCCCAGCTGGGAATTCCTTCCCCATATCCCAGGTTCCTTCGAGAAACGAGGAGCGGTAAGTGCTGCGCATTACGCCCAGAGTCTCATGCCGGCCTCTCCCAGTTTTCCCTGTGTATGTGCTCCAGAGGTGCCGAGTGCTCCCAACTCCCTGCAAGCCATCAATGAGGGGCCCTAATGAAGTAACTGTGACGGACAAATCCATTTCTCCGACCCTAATCGAATCCGGGCAGGTTGACACAACACAGGGGCCTAATCCGGTTATTCCTCATAATTGGAAAAAGGCCTTTTAGTTCTCATTAGGACAATCTGTGGGGATCGGCTCCCGCTCCGGTGCTTCCCGAAAAAAGCCCCAAATCCAAGGCCCGATTCCTTGAGCAGAGAGGAACACAGAGCTCTTGTTTTAACCCCAAGGCTTTACGTCAGCTCCAGAGAAAAGAAGGGGAAGACACGGATCTTTGAGCCCTAGAACAAGCTCCTGCTGTGGAAAAAGCTGCATTTGGGAAACATCCTACATTTCCAGAGCTTTTCAAACTCATGGAATCATCGCATGGTTGAAACAGGATCACCCGGTCAGGGGGAAGGTGCCCCTGCCCATGGCAGGGGGTGGAACTGGATGATCCTGAAGGTTTGTAGGCTCCTAAACCAAATTCCA
The DNA here is from genome assembly GCA_013399855.1 of Oxyruncus cristatus. NCBI lineage: Eukaryota > Metazoa > Chordata > Aves > Passeriformes > Cotingidae > Oxyruncus > Oxyruncus cristatus. Next base: position 89,474 of record VXAY01004338.1, read on the forward strand.
GGTTTATTGTGGTCTCTCCAAGTCCTGCCATGGGGGTGATTGGGAATGGGAAACTCCAGTGGCTCCAAAGTCATGCAAAAATCCTCCAGATTGGAGGTTAGATTTATTCCAGAGTTATAAACTGGGACTCACTCCCAGAATTTGGGAAATCAACCTCATTTAACCACATAGACAACAGGATATTCCAATAAGGAAATCATAATGGGCAGATTTGGGAATTTCTGTCAGGAAATACATGACCAAAAAAGTGGGATTTAAAGAGTTGTGGAATCATGGATGCTTTGGCTGGAAGGGATTTCAAGGATCATCCAGTGCCATGGGCACAGACATCTCCCGCTATCCCAGGCTGCTCCAACCTCGCCTTGGACAATTCCAAGGATGGGGCAGCCACAGCTTCCCTGAGGCACCTGGAACAAGATGATCCTTAAAATCCCATTTCTCCTTGTAGGAATCATGACAAAACCAGAGCAAACCTGGAGATTCGATCAGCTCAGGGATCGGGAAGTTCAAACTGCACATCCCTGGGGTCCTTCTCTGGAAGATTTTGGCTCCAAATATCAGCAGCACTTGAGAAAACAAACCCCAAACAACAGGTAGGGAGGGAGGGGAGGGGGAGAAAGTCATTCCTGCGATCAGATGGACCCTTTATTTGGTGCCTGAAATTCCCAAAGGCTGCACAAATATCCACGGAGACACTGCTGTGAAACACCAACAGGGTAAACAAACTCAACTGTTCCCAGTCTGGATATTCCCAACAAAGATCCCATTGTCCTGCCAAGGGGTGAGCTCACAAACCCCCACATTGTTGGGCAGCCCTACCCGGATATTTTCTGCTCCATCTGCATCATTCCAGCTTTTCCAGAGCTCCGGAGGGACCTGCTGGCTCTCACAACTCCTTGACACAATGGGGTGGCAGCTCCTGGGATAGGGGAAGGTGTCCCTGCCCCTGGAAGAGGGTGGGACAGGATGATCCTCAAGCCATTCCAAGCCGTGCCATGGTTCCCAAGGCTGTGGAACAGTGGGATGCTCAGCCCAGCCCCACTCAGCTCTGAGAAGGGCTCGTGACACCAGGAGTCAGAGGGGACTTTGTTCCAGCCTTTGCTTTTGTTCCCTGGCTGGGATAAAGCTGCACTGAGCTCCTAAAGAAATAAATTCCCAGAGTTTTGGACAACTTGCAGAGGGAGAAATCCCAAAGTGCAGGGCATAAAGGATCCTGGTCTGACTGCAGACAGGATGCGAGGGAAATCAGATCCCACCAGGAGAAGACATGCAGTGGAACGCGAGGACATTTTGTGCTCGGTTTGGGGGGTGTGGGGAAGGGAATTTTAATTTCAGTTTAATTTCAGTGGCCTCCTCTGTCTGCCAACGATATCAAAGGGCATTTGCATATAAAGTGTGTGGTTTGCCCTCGGCACACACTGGGAGCCACCGGCAGAAGCAGATCTGTAACTTCCTGGGCGAGGAAGAGCAACCCAAAGGGACAAATCCCCCCCCCCCAAACCGATTCCATAGGAATCATAAGCCACTGATTATCTGGATTTTTACGGCAAAGCCAGGGAATTGGGGAAACCCTAAGGACAGGCTGGGATTTCCCTGCTCTAATTCAGCCTTTGGGATGGAAGATAAACCACTGGGAAAAGGTGAGGGAGAGGGGTGGGGTCCATGCCCACGACAAGGGCTTGGAACCAGAATCCTGGGAGGGTTTGGCTTGGAAGAGACCTTGGAAATGCTCTAATTGCAACTCTCTGCCATGGATTTCATTCCCTTCCTCATGGATTTCTGTCCCTCCTGCAGGATAATAACCAACACCAAACGGAATCCTCCGACCCCATGATGGTTTGGTTTGGGAGGGATTTTAAGGATCATCCCGTTCCACCCCCTGCCATGGGCAGGGACACCTTCTAGTAGACCAGTTTGCTGCCACTTCCAGGGATTGTGGGACATTCACAACTTCTCCGGACAACCTGTTCCTAAGTTATATCGAAACACATCTGCCAAACCTCCTCCAGCTCCAACACCTGCCCTGCACAGCTTCTCCTCACCTTTCCCTGCATCCAGCTTTCCTGGTCCTTTTCCCAGGACTCTTTGGAGACACTGCAACTCAAACTGCTAAAATGGAAGCCTGAGAAATCCTTTGGCACCTCCAGAAAACTTGCCCCATTCCCTGCCCAGCTGAGCCCTGAGTGCAGCCCTTGAAGTCTCTGCCAGGAATCACTTCCGTGACGCCGGCTGGGATTTGGAAGGGAAAGCTCCCGGAGCGAGGGGCCCTCGAAGGCTCCTTCATCTGTGCCCTCTGCTCCTGCAGCAGCTGCTCCCTTTCAACCTGCCCATATGCTCAGGAGAAGCTTCCAGAGCTCCCGTCCCGAGTGGGCCACGGTTCCCTTGGGAGGGACCTTGTTAAAAGTCAGGGAATTAAAAGGCTCGTGGGAGGGGAAGGTGGGAAATGCCCAAAGGAGAGGTTCCAGCACATCCTCTGGCTTTACTCTTTCTCCTGCCCCTACAGGGTGAAACCACCCCCGAGCTCCAGAGGTGGCAGCTCTCAGGGCTCCAGGGCCACTGTGGAGTCATAAAAGGGCTTTTCCAGCAACTCCTAATTCCCCCGTGGTTGGGGGTGGATTGCCCAGGATGGTTTGGGGTGGAAGGGGGTTTAAGGATCATCCAGTGCCGTGAGCAGTGACACCTTCCATAGCCCAGGTTATTCCAACTGCTCCACTCCAGCAGCTCTACGTCCCTCCTGCCACCCTGACATGTGGATCTCAGTGTCACAAGGTGACAAAAGCACTGAGAGTCCTGGCTTTGGTCCCTCACCTGACCATATATCCATTTAAACAATCTGAGGTCCTATAAATTGACATCCAGACCCTACAAAAGGCACAGATGAAGCTCCAAAGGAATCCCACCCGCCCCAAACCCCACCTTTGCACAACAAGCTGCTTTAGGAGCCGGGAGTTTTCCTGCTCTCCCTGAGAACAAGTAATTCGGAAGTGCAGAAAGGTAATGGCTTCCCAATGACCCGCTAATCCCAATATGAGTGCCTCAGAAAGGGAAGCCGCCAGGAATTTAGAGGAACGTCCGGGGATCTGTCTTCCCTTCAGCAACAAAGCTGTGCTAGAACCACGGGTGAGGGGCTGCGATGCACTTCACCCTGCCTGCCGCTTTCTTCCGGGCTGGGCTGTACCCCCAGGATAATTCAGGGGCTTTAAAGCTGTCTGGAGATATCCAGCAGCCTGGAGATATCCAGCAGCCTGGAGATATCCAGCAGCTTGGAGATATCCATCAAGGTGCCAGGCACAGCCTTTTGTTTAGGAGAAGGAGCTTTAAACCCTGCTTTACATCACCCTGTGAAGGGCTGGTTAACCCTGGGATCACCTCAGCTACCGACACACAAAATCCCTGCCAGGACACCCAAAAACCAGCGCAATGACAAGAGCTGACTCACTATTCCAGGACCATGGGAGTCCAGGCTGCGGGATGAACTGGGAGGGTCTCAATCCCGATTTCCATAAGCCAGGTCTGGGGCAGGGCTGTCCTGGCTGTCAGGTTGGAAGCATCACGTGACATTTGATCTCCAGATCCCTGGGAGCGTCCACGGCCAGGCTGGAGCAAGCTGGTCCAGTGGAAGGGCTTGGAGCAGCTGAGCTTTAAGGTCCTTCCAAACCAGCCCATTCCACGAGAACATCGGAACTGCATCAACAAGAATTCCCTGGTTTTCCCTCCCAGAACTATCACTGGAGGCTGCAAATCCTATTAGGGCAGGGAGTGTTCACAGGGAGCAGCAATGGGCCCGTCACAAACCCACCAAAAAAAAACATGAGTCAAGTCCCTCTGCGCCAGACAAGGCCCGGGATGGGATCCTTTGGGAACGCCAGGGCCACGAGCACAATGAGAGCAGGACATGGCTCATTTCCTTTGGCTGCCACCACAGCCCAAGCCCAGGGCTTGGAAACTTCCTTCCTGCCGGCACGGGCTGTCGGCAGCTCTGGGACCAACAACATCCTGTTGATGCGGGCACAGATCTGCTCCCCCAAAACAGCCTCACATGTGCTCTGTGCTCACTGGAGCACCCACAGAGCCACCCAGCACACCGGGGAACGGGGAGGGCTTGAAACTTCACTCGTCCCGTGCCGTGGGCAGGGACACCTCCCACTAACCCAGGCTGCTCCAAGCCCCGTCCGGCCCAGCCTGGAATTCTATTCCGGAGATGCTCCGAAATAAATCATGTCCATACAAACTCAACCCAACAGCATCACCCACATGGTGCTTGGACAACGGGCTGATTCCTTCCATCAGCACCTTGAGAAGCTCGGGAGACGAAGGGCCGGAGGAATTCCTCTGGGATGGGAGAAGGAGCTCCAAATAAGCTCCAGGTCCCCAAAGGCAGCGCGAGGTTTCCCAGTTCCAGCTGAATGCGAGCTGGGAATAGGAACTGGGAAGGAAGTTCACCCAGCCCAGGCCTGGAAGCCCAACAAAAGCCATTGTGTGGAGAGGAGCATTAACAAGGATTAATCTGGTTCAGATTAAGTGTTCAAACATAACGAGATGAAACTTGAAGGAGTTGTTAGATAAAAAAAAAAAACAACAAAATCTACTAGAAAAATGGAACTGATGGCATCAGATGAGCCCTCAGTTTTGGGGAACTATGAGCTCCTCCAGCCCCAGCATTGGGAAGGATCTTTGTGATTAATTCCTGTGTAAACAAAACCAGGATCAGCCCCGACTCCCCCAGGGGAGGAGAATGAAAACAATGTGGCCCCACTTGCTCAATCGCTCCACAAACTCCATTTTTCAGCATTCCCTCCTGGAATTGGGCATCCCCAGAAATGTCAGCGTCTCTGTGCTAAATGGCTTGTCTGCAAGCACCTCATAAATCCGGGTGCGCGCCGGGATCTGACCTGAGGCACTCCAGGGCTCCTGTTCCCAGTGTCAACACAGCGTTTAAGGCCCTAAATCACCCGGCACCGAGCATCTCATCACTCCCATGGATGTGAGCGGCTTGTTAGGGATCATGTGGGGCTTGGGAGAAGCTCAGGGAGACCCTAGAATTCCCAGCAAAGCCTGGAGACCACCCCGAGGGAGACCCCAAAACACCACCTGCCCGTGGGGCCAAAGGCTGCTCTGCCCCAGACTCTGCGCGGTCCTCGCTCTGCAGCCTGGGATGGATTCCTGGAGAGGGGCTGGCCAGGGAAAATGGGATGAGGGCTCTAAAAACACCTTGCAGCGAGTCCAGAGCCCACAGAGCTGCTCTGAGGGCTGAAGCCCCTCTGGAGCCAGGCTGGGAGAGCTGGGGGGGTTCACCTGGAGAAGGGAAGGCTCCAGGAAGACCTGAGAGCCCCTTCCAGGGCCTGAAGGGAATCCAGGAGAGCTGGAGAGGGACTGGGGACGAGAGATGGAGGGACAGGACACAGGGAATGATTCCCTCTGGTTTAGATGGGATACTGGGAGGGTGGGGAGGCCCTGGCACAGGTTGCCTAGTGTGACTCCAAATCTGCGTACGAGGGTTTGAGGTCGGTGCCGGTTTGGGGTTTTCCCCTCATTTAAATAATTCAGTGACACTCCTTTCTCTTAAATTCTCTGAATTGCTAATTCCCATTGATCTCCCAGATTTTATATCCAATAAAAAACTTGAGAGGGGCAAACAGACAGAGGACTGAGCCAGAATTTAAGCCCGGCCTAACCCAACAGTTTTGAGCAGCCACGGCTTTGCTGTGCCGACGGGTATTCATCTTTTATAGGAAATCTGGATAATGGAAAACACGCCCAGCCCCTTGGATTTTCCCTATAAATATCTAAGCAGTCCCAACTCTCTGAGCTCCAGGCACATGCACTTGGCTCCCAGTCCTTTCAGGAAATTCTCCTTGACTCCCTGTCACAAAGTCCAAGAATCACTGTCTCTTCCCCGAGGGCCTTTAACTGCTCTGCCTCTAACGTGTGTCCCAACGTTCCCTCCAGGCCTAAGGAAAGTTTGCAGCATTCCCAAGGGATTCCCTGGTATCCCAGTTTGTCACTGGCACAGTGAACTGCAGGAATTTTAACCAGGTATCGTGTGGTCCTTCTCCAGGGAAGTACAGCCAGAGATGTGGGTGTGAAAAGCTCTGGAAGCCTCAGGATTTACTCCTGAGGGCAGAACATCCTCCTTCACAAACAGCTGATCCCAGGAGTGTGGGATACTCTGAGTGTCCATAGGGATGCTGGGAATCCTGGAGTGGGTTGGGATGGAAGGGGCCCTAAAGTTCATCCAGTTCCACCCCTGCCATGGTCAGGGGCACCTTCCAGTATTCCAGGTTGCTCCAAACCCTGCTCATCCTGGCCTTGGACACTTCCAGGGATCCAGGGACAGCCACAGCTTCCCAGGGCAACCATGCTGGCAACACCTGCCATTCCCAGGAGTCCTTCTCATACTCCCTTCCCTTTATGCCCACGTTGGGAATACCTGTGATTCCCAGAAATCCCTCCCATAAACCTGTGTTTTACCCCTCTCCAGATCTTGGCCACAAACAATATTCCATTTATTTTCATTCCACAATATTCCATTCACTCCTATCTCTTGCTCTGTAGAGGATGTTTGGGAAGACAGCAGGAGTAAACCATTATATCTGCAGCTATTGTTCCTTTATGTTCCGGGCTCCGGGATGGCAACAAACCCCACGAGGAAGTTCAGAACGTTGATCCTAATATTTAAATGCAGGAATTGGCCACCGCTCCCTGAAAATTCCTTCCTCAGCTCCCAGTACCGTGCCTCCACGCTGGAGCTTTCCCAGTCCTCACTCTAAATACACCCTAAAATTTGCTTTCACTGCCATAAACCCATAAATAGGTTGGGAACTCTCAGGTATTTTGGGGCGTGTTCCAGGTGGATGGTGAATTCCAAAGGTTGCCTAGAAAAGCTGTGGATTCCTCATCCCTGGAAGTGTCCAAGGCCAGGCTGGAGCAACCTGGAACAGTGGAAGGGGTCCCTGCCACGGGCAGGGGTTGGAATGGGGGGATTTGAAGGTCCATTCCAATCCAAACCACTCCATAATTCCTTGGTTGTTGTTAGAAGGCAAAAACCCCACAAACAAGCAAAAAACAAACCCAGTGAAAATATTTTTGAAAACAATTCCAGGGAAATCCACATCGTTTGTGTCACGGGAAAATCAAAGGCTCCACTACCGGAATGGGAAAGCCCTGCAGTTTGACACGGTTGGGGATTCACTGAAAGGCTCATACCCCGGGTTCCCTAAGTGTCTGTATCCATAAAGCCACCAATTCCCACTTCTCCAGAGACAACACGGCACTGAATCGCACGTGGAGCACCGGGACACACACTGCTTCCAGGGAGCCGCTCTCCCCCAATAATTACCCCTGGAAATAATTGGGAGCCGGGTCTGGGCACACCGCTCCCCTTGGCAGCTCATGACAGGTTTGTCTCCAAAGGGCTCAGGAAATAAAGACAATTTCGGAGCCAAGTGATCAGAGCACAGATATTGGTCCCCTTGGCCCCTGCGTGCTTCCAGAGCTTTCCTGGGAGTTCCTTAATTAGGGAGCCTACCCCTGTTCTGAAGGAAAACTTCCCGGCTCCCTCTGATCCGGCATTAAAACCCTGTTTGTGATAATAACTCCTTTAATCCCAAATTAACTGAGTTCCTCTGCAATGACAGGCACTACATTGGGGGTTTCCTTGCAACAGAGATGGCATCAGTCCCTGCAAGTTGACTTCAGCACAGGAAAATACTGGAAAACTGAGTTGGGACTGGAGAGGTTGTGGCTGTCCCTGGATCCCGGGAAGTGTCCAAAGCCAGCTTGGAATAACCTGGTCTATGCAAGGTCCAAGCCCTGCCCATGGCAGGGGGTGGAACAAGATGATCCTTAAAATCCCTTCCAACCCAAACCATCCCACAGTTCTACAAGGCCAGGGAAGCTGAAAGTCCAGCAAATCATCTGGAATGTGCAAAATAACCCTGTTGGACACCTGCAATCCCTTTCTCTGCGACCTCTGTCCGCGAGGGTTTGGGATCAAACTCCCAACAAAAGAGTTGGCAAACAATTCCGGAGGCAGCTTTTCCCGGACACAGTGGGAAGTTTCTAGCCTGGCTCCTGTTCCAATGGCTGTGCATGGCATTAGCATATTTAAATAGGCTGCTTCCCAAATTAAAGTGGAAGCAGCTATAAAATGATGTTGGCTGTGCTCAGGGGCTCCTTGGCAATCAAAGCCCAGCCTTCCCTGTGATGGTTTTTCCTTAAATTTCAACAGAGAGGGAAGACTTTGCCGAGAAAATAAGTGAGGAAAAAAGGGAGCATGAAATACCCCAAGGTCCATCCAGCCTGGCCTTGGATATTCCAGGGATGAGGCAGCCACAGTTTCTCAGGGAAATTCATTCCAGGGACTCCCCACCCTCCCAGACAGGAATTCCTTCACAACATCCCATCTGAACCAGAGGGAAGCATTCCCTGTGTCTTGTCCCTCCATGCCTTGTCCCCAGTCCTTCTTCAGCTCTCCTGGAGCCCCTTTAGGTCCTGCAAGGGGCTCTCAGGTCTCCCTGGCGCCTCCCCTTCTCCGGGGGAACTCCCCCAGCTCTCCCAGCCTGGCTCCAGAGCAGAGGGGCTCCAGCCCTCGCAGCATCTCCGTGGTCAGGTTGGATGAGGTTTGGAGCACCCTGGTCTATGGAAGGTGTCCCGGTCCATGGCAGGGGGTGGAACAAGATGATCCTTAAAATCCCTTCCGACCCAAACCATTCCATGATTCCCTAAGGGTGCTGGAAAACCGGGCACCTTGTTCTGCCAAGGTGCTTCCACTGCCCAAATATTTCGATATCCTTCACTTTCAGCCTTGGATATCCACTCTCCAGCCCTTATTGGACTCAGAGACCACAGCCTGGAGCCCATCCCAGCATTCCCAGTGATCCCAGGCGGCTCTGGGATGAGCTCACTGCAGGCTGCACTGGGATACAGTGCAGGAGGGAACTGCTCCTCTTTTCCTGCTGAGCAGAGGCACGAAAGCCAGAGAAACATTCCCTGGTCCAGCAGAAACCTTGAAGGGGTGAGTCAGGAGTTCCAAAAATACCTTCCCTGAGCTGCAAACAGAGCTGGATGTTGCCATGGCACTGGGGAGAATTCCCAAGGCTCCCGCTTGGCTCACGGATGAATCCAACCCCAGGAGCAGAGTTTGCTCTGCTGCCTTTGGTCACTTTTGCCACTGAGTTCATGTGTTGGTTTTTCCCGGGATTTGAGGCTTAAAGCCAAACTTCTGCAGGGGATTTAAAGGGGCAGGATTTCCACAAGTGCCTGGACACCTGATCCTCAGGGATCACAGAATCCTGGAATGCTCTGGGTTGGAAGGGACCTTAAAGCTCCTCCAGTCCAATGGGCAGGAACACCTCCCACTATCCCAGGTTATTCCAGCCTGAGCTGGAACACTTCCAGGGATGGGGCAGCCACGAACGAGCTCTGTGCTTCCCAAAATCCTGCTAGATCCCTGTGTGCAAATCCAGGCCCCACAGCCTGTACAAGTCCCGCTGCTGGAGCAGGATCCTGCACCAGTAACAGGATCTGCTCCAGCCCCGGAGCAGGATGGAGCCAGCCAGGAATGACGCCGTGATTAACTCAGCTCCCGCACACACAGAGCAAGATGCACTTGGGTGGGTGTTCCCAAAAAAAAAGGAGGAAAAATCCAAGCCCACACTACTATTCCAGGCTCTCATTCACATCTGTTTAAGTCTGGAACGTCTCCAGCAAGCCTTGCATTCCCTGGGGATCCGAAGCGGGACTGGAACACGAAGGGAGCCGAGGCCAAGACAAGCGTGGCTGTGCCAGGGCTGTGGATGCCCCAGCACAGGGAATTCTGGGCTGCCCTCAGTGACCCCGCGGGATGGGGACAGTGCTGTCACCTCGCCCAACCCCATCCCGCTGCTCTCCAGCTCCGGGAGCATCCGCAGGAAGGAATGAGGGCATGGCACCTTCGTGCTTCCCTTCCCTTTCCTCCCCCTTTCCCAAGCATTTTGCAGCCCCACTCTTGACTCTGGCCAGGAGTGCTGGGCAATTCCCTGATGCACCAGCAGGAATCCCACCATGGGATAATCCCACACAGCGATGGCGGTGGCGAGGGCAGGAGCTGCCTGTGCCCAGACACTGTCCGGAGGCACATCCCACAATGAAAACGTGGATACGAGGGGTTGATGCATGTGGAAGGCACACATTGTGCTTCGCAACAGCCTCTGCTCCAGGATGGTTCCCACCACCTCCTGAAATCCAGTCAAACCAGTCCCAGCCCAGACACCCCCGTGTTTTCCGCTGAACAAACACCACAGAGAATGGGGACGTCAGGATGTGCCATCACCCCCCAGCTCCAAGTTGTCCCTACCTTGGAATCATGGAATGGTTTAGGTTGGGAGGGACTTTCAGGATCATTTAATCCACCCCCTGCCATGGGCAGGTACTCCTCCCATAGACCGGGTTATTACTGCCTTGGACACTCCAGGGATCCAGGGGCAGCCACAGATTCGCTGGGAATGCCATCCCAGCCCCTCACCACTCTCACAGCCAGAAATTCCTGCCCAATATCCCATCTAAAACAGTGGGAAGCCATTCCCTGTGTCCAGTCCCTCCATGCCTTGCCAGGTCCCTCTCCAGCTCTGCTGGAGCCCCTTTAGGCCCTGGAAGGGGCTCTGAGGTCTCCCAGGATCCTTCCCTTCCCCAGCTCTCCCAGCCTGGCTCCAGAGCAGGAGCAGACGTTGGACACTCCTGTATGGCTGGCAGTGAAACCCTTGACCATCTCCTTTCGGATTCCCAAGGAAAGCAGGGAATGAGAGAGATGGATCTGAGGCATTTGGCAAGTTGTAAAGCAAAGGCTCTGCTCTGTGTGATGAGCAAATCAGCGCCGAGCCCAAGGGCCACCAGAAACTGCAATTAGGGGAGAAAATCCAGAAATTCGCCATTTCCCAGGATCTCCTAATGGTGCCCCATCACTCCCTGCAGGGAATGGGCCCGGCTTTGCACTCACAAAAACAGACAACACTGTCCTGACATTCTGTGCTTCCAGCTTTTTGTCAGGAAACAACTCCCAGGGAGCGCTTCCATCAATCAAAGTGGAGAAGGAGGCGGGGAAAAGTCAAGGAAAAGAAGCAGCAACCCCCATCCCTGGAAGTGTCCAAGGCCAGGGTGGAGCAAGCTGGGCTGGAGGAAAGTGTCCCTGCCCATGGTAAGGGGGGGAATCCTTAAAATCCCCGCCAGTCCAAGCCATTCCATTATTCCTCACACAAACACAGCTCTATCCAAATACGGAAGTATTAATAAATCTTATCAAACCCTCCCTGACTTGTGGCTCCATTTCCCCATCCGAGGTGCTGGAGGCACATTCCCGCTTCCCTGGGAGGCCAGGCCTGTTCCACAGGGTCCCACGAGCTGCTTCCAAATAAAGCCTTCCTTGTTGGATTCATTTGCTCCCACTCCAACCCCACCACCACATCTGGTGCTCCCAGTGACCAAAACATTCCCTGTTTGCTTCCCAGTAAATCAATCCCTTTCTCTGGCACCAGGCAGGAAAACGGTGTGGGAAAGGAGAAGTGCAGGAGCACTTGGAGTGGTTTTTTTGGAGCACTGTGAATTCCAGGCTCGGCTCCATTCCAGCTCCAGCGGCAGCTGCAGGATCCGAGCCCCACTCACAGAGGCTCATTTGATCCATTGTCCCCGCGAGAGGAGCCCGGGAACATTTGCAGGGATCCACAGAAATGCCGGCTGATGAGCTATTAAGGATTCAATGGGAGGGATGAGTCGGGAATAGAGAGGCAATCACAGCCCTCCCAGCGCTCTGCACTCCAATGCCACCAAAATTCCTGCCGGATGGCGCCTGGGCTGACGTCAGCCCCTGCTGCACTTACTCTTTTTCCCGAGAAAAACTGGGTTTATAGGAGCTGAGGATAAAATGGAAACACCGGAGAGAAGCATCTCCCTTCCTTTTCAAAGCCTTCCCATTGAAATCATAGAATCCCGGAATGGTTTGGCGTGGCAGGGATTTTAAGGATCGTTTTGTTCCAAGCCCTGCCGTGGGCAGGGACACCCTCCGCTATCCCAGGTTATTCCAGCCTGGCCTTGGACACTTCCAGAGATCCAGGGGCAGCCTAAGATTCGCTGGGCAACCTGTGCCAGGGCCTCCCCACCCTCCCAGCCGGGAATTCCTTCCCAATATCCCATCTAAACCAGTGGGAAGCCACTCCCTGTGTCCTGGCCCTCCATCCCCTGTGTCAAGTCCTCCCCCAGCTCTGCTGGAGCCCCTTTAGCCACTGGAATTCGCTCCAAGGTCTCCCCGGATCCTTCCCTTCTTCCTGCTGAGCAATCCCAGCTCTCCCATGGGAGACAAAGCCACGACTTCCTCCCTGTTGTCCCCTCTCCCTCCTACATCCACCTCCTCTCCATTCCCTTCCTCCCAGTTGTCTCCCAATCCCACCTCTTCCCAGTGATCCCACGCATTCTCTCATCTCCCACCTCTGCCCCCGAAGCTGTGCCATGTTTCTCCGGCCCCGAATCCGTGTGGGATGGCTGTTCCCTGCCCTCCCCACACCCTCAGCCCAGTGTTCCCGTGGCGTTCCCGGCCCTCCCTCATCCCGTTCTGGTGGAGCTGCCGGGCTCTCAGCGCCGAACAATGCGGGCTCTTTGTTCTCCCTGCTCCCCAATCTGTCCTTCCATCTGTTCTCCCTTGTCTCCCACTCCCGGTTTAAGCTCCTGGGGAAGGATCCTCCTCTTTGTTCCTGCTCCGCTTGCTCACAGGGAGCTTGTGGTTCCGACCCAACCCACCTCAGCACCGAGACTTTCCAAACCACTACGTGAAATCCTACGTTTTACTGGGATCCAACTGGTTTGCCCAGGAATATTTCCCTTGACATGTTAAAAAAGATTCCTGGGAAATCCTGTTAAAAAAGGGTCGAAGGAAAGCAAACAAAACAACTCGTCTTGGGCAAAGATGGAAAAACAATAATATTTGCCTTCCTGCCTTCAATTTTTTGGACTCCCAAACTTTGGAATTAAATGGAGTAAAGAGAAAATGATGGTTTTCAGCAATTTTTCTTGAAAACATGCATGTCCTACTTGCTCCTTATCCCACTTCTCCATGTGACTGGAGCAGAGTTTGGGGCAAGAAAAGACAATCCCCCATCCAAACCTTTAACCCACAGTGGTTCCAGGTTTACTCTTTCCCTACTAAACACTGGGAATTTCCTAAATGAATCCAGAATATCGGCAAAAAGTGCAGGGATAGGGAAGGAAGGAGCCGCCTGACCCTTGAGGTAAAAGGATTTAAAAATAAACCAATTCCTTGTTTTCCGCTCAGGAAAACTGCTTGGGAACAAATCTCTCTTTGGAGGTCTGTGAACTTTGAGGGGTTTGGGGTGTTTTGTTGGATTTTTCCCATTTTACAGCCATCCCAGTTTGTTTTCCTTCCTTTCCTCATCAACCAACGTTAAAGCCCAAACCCAGCATTCCCCGGAAGTGGTAAAGCCATCAAATATTGCAAGAATAGAGAAGAATTAATCAATAGATAATTGATTCTCAAAATGTGTTTCACTCTGATTCAACAAAAGAGTTTTCTGGGGAAAAGGAAGAGGAAATCTCCAGCACCCCCTGGATGAGACCACATCTCTCTTGGTGTGACCACAGGTTTGGTGGCTCCACGTGACACTGTGTTACCCAGGGACACCAGAGGGATTTTCCCTGTTATCCAAACTAAAAGTTCCTCCTGCAAGAGGGACTTTTTCCCTGGAAGCACATTTCTCCTGGTGTTTTGTCCAGGGAAACAGTGGGGTGAGGAGGTCCTGCTCATACAACACCCTGGTCTTGGTCCCCTCACAAATCTGTGATGGACAAAATCCCCCAAAAGCAGGTTTTGGTCCTTAAAAACATTAGATCCTACAAACTGAGCCCAAATGCAAGCAGCCAAAGGTTTGGAATTACAGCCCCAGGAATTATAACACGTGGACTGTCTGTTTGGTGGGCCAGGGCTGATGGGCAGAGCTTGCCCTCATCACCCCCACCCTGCACCATATCTGGGGGAAAACCAAGAAGATCAAAGCAAAATCTCCCTGAAAACCAACTCCTCAATCACTTCTGAATCCCCAAATCTCCCATCATTTTTCCCTGTGAATCATCCTGCTGATTGTTTTGTCTCAGGACATTCAGAAAAGGGAAAATGAAGGCAAATTCCGCCTGATTCATTGTTTCCATGGCAGGAGTTGCATGGAAGAGGCAGAAAAGCAGCAGGATGATGTTGTGGAGATTGGGTTAAGTCCTGCTCTCAAACAGCAGCGAGGAGAGCAGCGCTTCCCGGTCTTTTAAGGAAGCCTTTCTTTGATAGGATCTCATTAAATATTGCTGGAGCAGAAAAACATCCCATTTACAGGATAACATCTCCTCCTGACTGAGGCCCTTCCAGGCTTGAAATACAAGGCACTATCCAAGAAAAGAGGGATATTGATCTCCTTCCTGCCGTAAAAAAGCCCTGCCAGACTCCGAACACTGAATAGAAAACTTCCATGGAATAGGGTCTGCAGCCCTGGGATAGTCCACAGCATCACTGAGGGTGGAAACGACCACCAAAGTCCTCGAGTCCAGCCTTTGTCCAGTCACCACCTTGTCACCCAAACCAAGAGCTCAGCAACCCTCGCTCATCCCTGAGAGCTCCAGCAACAAATCCAGTGGATAAATATTGGGAAAGCTTAAAAATGTTCTCAATTGCAACCAAAATAAAGCCCTGGAGACCACAACACACCTGGAACCCAGACTTGATTCTCCAACCCTGCTCATGTTTTCCAGCTGATGATGGAACAAACTGGGAGAATGATCCCAACTGGTTGAGACCTTCTCACTCTCCAGAATTCCCTGAAAGAATGTTGGAGCCGGGGGTTGGGTCGGGCTCTGCTCCCAGGGAACAAGGGGCAGGATGAGGGAAAATGGCCTCAAGCTGTGCCAGGGCAGGGTCAGGTTGGACATGAGGAGGAATTTCCTCTTGGAAAGGCTGGTCAGGCCTTGGCAGGGTCTGCCCAGGGAGGTGGTGGATCCCCATCCCTGGAGGTGTCCAAAGAACGCCTGGAGGTGTCCAAGGAATGCCTGGACGTGGCACTCAGTGCTCTGGGATCAGCCCCACCTTCGACTCCACGACCTTAGAGGTCCCTTCCAATATCCCTGGGATTCTGGGATTCTCCAGACCAGGTCCCACAGCATTAAATGAAAATGGGATTTAATCTCCTCCATTGATATGAAAAAAGGACCAGTGGAAAAAAAACCCCAACCCTCCTGGTGCTTTTAGTCCCTTTTGCAGAAGTTCTATCAAATCATGGCCTGGACCAACTCCATTAGGGAGCAATTAGGCCTTAATGGCCGTCCAAAGCCATTATCAGGGGACAGTTCGCCTCGCAATAGTTAAAGATAATATTTAATTGGAGCAAATTAATGGACTGCCTGGGAGACCAAAGAGATCTATTTAGGCTCTCTGCTTTTCCACCACGGATGGTTCCCTTTGGAAAGCAACTTGTGTGACAGGAAAACCGCTGAGGTCGGTGCCCGCCTTCGGACTTCACAGGAGCAGTGAAACCCAGGGCTAAACCTCCAATAACCAGCCGGTTTCTCCCTGGCACTGCTCCCTTGACTTCCACACCCACCCACAGTCAGCGTTGATCCTGCATACAATATGGTTACGGAGACATCCACCTTCATCTCACCAGCACCACAGTTAATTACTGTTATATATATATATATAATATATATATATATATGGTGTGTATCAAAATAATTCATAAGCTGCAGAACCCTGGAAAGCAGCTGGTGGCCAAACAGCCTGTTTTCCACAAAAATCCCCAAATAATTGAGGAAACAAAACCTGACCACCACCATGGAAGACCCCACTCCTTTCTTATCACAGTCTCCCTGGAGCCTTCCCAAAATCTCCGATTCCAGCATGCACAACTTCACTATCAATGTTTGGGTTCCAGTGACCAAAACACCACATTATTTACAAAATGGGATTTAAGGGGAGTTTCCCACACTTTGGTTGGGAACAGGTTTCCACAACTGAACGTTTTCCTCCTGCTCATGAATAACAGGACGTGAAATTCCACTCACTCTCTTACATGACTAATCAGAAAATCATGGAATGGTTTGGGTCACAAGGGATTTTAAGGGTCATCCCCTTCCAGCCCTCCATGGGCAGGGACACTTTCCATGGCCCAGTTTGCTCGAGGTCCTGTCCAACCCGCCCTGGAATTATGTAGCAAGGAAAGCGCAAGTTGATCTGCAAATATTAACCCAGATACAGAAATTCCAGTGTAAGGAAGAAATTTTGCCCTTCATTCCAAGGATCTTGGCATTCAATTCCTTAAAAAAGGACAGGAGGAAAAGTATCAAAAGTAGGGAAGCCCTTAATCCCCTTAAATCTGTGCTTCCAACTGTATCCGTGCGTGATGCTCTGTGACATCTCCACCGGAGTCTCTTTGCTCCTACCAAAAGTGGGAACGTTCAAGGTTAGCCCTGTTAGAATGCCCCGAGAATTCCCTGCTGGAAGCAAGTCCCCGCTCCTGGGAAGCCCTGGGGAGCTGCAGAAGTAGGTTATTAGCCTTCCCTGCTGGAAGGTGTTCCCCTGCGAAGGGAGCGCCTGGAATAGCGGTCGCCTTCGCACCTGGGACGCCCTCGCCGGCACCACCGCGCGCAGAGGCCCCGGAGTGTGCCCCGACGCCGTGAAATTTCAGGTGCCTGCAGCCACTTCTGAGCACTGCACACGCGGAATTTGGCGTGGCAGGATCCCTTCCTCCGGCAAAGATGCTGTGGCTTGGCCTTGCAGACAAGTCACGGGCTCACGGAATGGGTTGGGAGGGATTTTAAGGATCATTGCCAGCCCACTGCACCTTCCACTATCCCAGGTTATTCCAGCCTGGCCTTGGACACTTCCAGGGATGGGGCAGCCACGGATTCTTTGGGAAATCTGTGCGAGGGCCTCACCCCTCACAGGGAACAACCCAACCCTACCCAGCAGAGGACACCTAACGCTCCTTAAGCGTGGCTCCCAGACCGGGGCTTGTTCAGCCCCATCCCGGGGTTTTAATGGAGCGGGAAAACTGGGGGTGTAATTAGAACCCCTTCCTGGAAGAGCGGAATCTGGAGCACATTCTAATGTGTAAATGACTCAATAACTTAATTAGGGGGAATGAAGTGCACTTACAGCCACAGATGCTTACGCCGGATTGGGATAACATGTGGGAATACATCTCTGCTTTTTTAAGGGATATATTCCTTGGGTTTAGAACCCAAGCAGTAGGACAAGGAAATGTGCAGTGTACCCTGGTTATGGGAAGATGGTAGGGAATTCTTTTTAAAGGAAAATTTTCCTTACAAATTGATGTAAAAAACCACTTTAAAATCACTTCAAAATGCTGGAAGGAAACAACTTTTCAATCCCTGCAAATATCATATCCCAGCAAAATCCCAAGTGGAATAGGAGAGGAAATTATTTTTCTGGGCAAGCTCACAAGGATTAATAAATAAATAGAGCCCTCCTTTGCCAAGCTCACCTCTTCCCAGGATCATTCAGGCTGGAAAAGGCCTCCGAGGTCATGGAGTCCTGTGACTGATCCCCACCTTTCCCACAGACTATGGCACAAAGTGCCACGTCCAGTCATTCCATCAACACTTCCAGGGGTGGGGACTCCACACCTCCCTGGGAAGTCCATTCCAATACCTGACCACCCTTTCCATGAAGCAATTCCTCACAGGGAAGTCAGCAGGAAAATTCCCATAGCTTTTGATATGCAGGTTCCAGTTCCGGGGGAAGAGCACATGAAGTGCCCTTGCTGATCCCAAGCATGCCAGTTTTCCATGGGAGCTGACAAAGGGAATGGGAGAAGCTCTAAAAACCACTTGTGTTCATGAGTCATCCCTATTCATCCCTCCCCTCTCCCCGAATCCCTGCTGGAGGTGAATGGAACACAACCTCCAAGCTGAATAAACCAAATTATGGGATGTGAGCTTGGAGGAGGCTTCAAAGGAAGCGACCAGGAAATGGGGGCTTTGATTTTCCATTGATGGATAAAAGGGCAGGATACAAGGAGCTAGCACAAGTACCTATGGAGCTGTAGCTCGTCTGATTCCCAGAAAACAACCTGGGTGAGGGAAAAGTTTCCTGCCCCAGGCAGGGGCTTGGAACAAGCTGAGCTTTAAGGTGCCTCTCAACCCAAAGCATTCCATGATTCCATGGAAAGAAATCCAGGTTGCCAAGCTGCAGTGCCCAGATCACTTTTTCCATGTTATCTTTCTCGTATTTATTAATTGGCTGCCTCTAATGACACAGAGAAGTGGCTCTTTGTGGATTGATACAAGCACTGTGAACACCCACCCAAAAATTCCTAAATGCAGGATTAGGCAGCAAGCAGCTGGAATTTTTGATGACGATATGGAATGATCCCTAAATGCAATGTCCTTCCTCAAAGTCCTCTAAGGAAACTCTGATTAAATTAGAAAAGAGATCAAATCCCTTTTCAAGGGGGAAAAAGAAGTTGCCACAATGAATCCGAAAGAGCCACATGGCTCATGGATGGGAGCAAAGCCACTGGAAGGCAAAAGTCTCGGAATAACAAGTTGGAATCTGTTGCCATTAGCTGGAAGCAAATCCAAAGTAATGCTGGAGATGCCGGGGAGTGCAGACCCTCCCTGCCGCTCCAAAGGAGGAGTTTTTGAGGACGAGATGAAGCGGCGCCGTGGTGAAAATTCCCTGTAAAGGCACAAAGGAGGCTTGTGCCTCCCGGGAACGGGAGAGGAGGTGTGCGCCTCTCCCGGGAAGTGTCGCCCTCGGAGGAGACTCCATTTCACATCTTCTCCTTGGGAGCCAAGTGAAATTAATTAACTCTGCAACTGGAACCAATTAACCCTCGGAAAAGCACAACACCAACACAGAGGCAGCCTGTAATAAATGGGATCAATGTAATAAATCCATAAATAAGAGCGGAAAATGCTGGGGGGAGGGGGGGTGCTAGGCTCTGTCCTGTGGGCTCCTGGTTCTTCAGGGACATCAGAAGGCTTTGGGGGTCTAGAATCAAATAAAAACCTCTGAAAACTCGGGATTTCAGCAGCCCCGGGGGATGGTTAAGATGGGATTCATCCCGTGGAACCCCAAGCAGGGCCGGAGTTGCTGAGCCGGCTTTCCAAGCGGGATGAGGACAGATACCTTGCAAGAGGCACCTTCAATCCTTATCTTGGAGCGGGACAAATCTCCCTGCTCTCCGGGGAGGCTCTGCACTGCTTCCGCTCCATTAAGATGCCAGTCTGTGATCCAGGGCACAGTGGGAAGATGGTGCCATCTGTGACACGGAGCGAGCGGCCCGGCCCTGCCCGGCTCCCGGCCCCAGGAACAATGCTGTTCCTCAGATCCCTGCTTTTCTGCCCCTATCCACCCTTTCCTGCTTCAGTCCTGGCCTTACTCAGCTTTTTGCTGCCCTTTTTCAATCGAACCCACAGCTAATTCCGCAGATTATCCATTTTTGCCGGGAATTTCCTCATGAATGAGGTCTTTCTGACAGCAACGGGCGAGGAAGAGGCATAAGCAGCAAAATATGATTTGAAATATTATTAATAAAATCACAAATGACCCTGATGAACTCAGGGCCCTTGAGACCCCTCCCAAGGCCACACTCCGTGCGACGGTTCCATCCTACCCTCTGGACGCCACTGCCACCACTTGATTTTTCCAGGGCTGTTTTCCAGAACAACTTTCTCTGAAACCAAAATAAAAAAGAATAAAGCTGCTTCTTTTATAATCCTGCACTTTCTATTTAAGCTCTTGCTCTTTTGGATTAAGGGAAGAACAACTCGCCATTAGGCCCTGCCCTGGTTATCAACATCACCTGAGAGCCACAGGATTTATTTTACACTTCAAAAGATGGTCAAAACTGGTTGTACATGTATTTTTTGAAGGTTTAAAATCATATTTAATACCATAAAGCTCCCCCTTGCCTGGCAGTCAGGCGCTGGGGTTCAGTGGTCACAAGCACTTACAGGGAGGGGGATTCCGGGAGGGCAAAAATGCAAATAGGAATCACCTGATCTGCTCACTCTGGGCTTTCAGGGGTTTCACTTCCTCCCTCCCTTCCTAAATTTTAGGTAAATAACCTCCTCTCACCAACCTTAAACAGGGCAATGCTGGAATTACAGGGGCTACTTAGAATCAAGCAGTTGCCGCACTGGTCACATCCAGGCGGCCCCGTGATCCACATGCAGGAGAATCCCAATTTTCCAAAGTTGTTTCACCATTGCCCCACACCACACTGATGAGGCCACGGCAGAGCTTTCTACTCTGGGTTTGCTCAGCAAAAAGACTCCATTTTGCCACAAAATTACTCAAATTTGCCCCAAAAAGACTCAGTTTTACCCCCAAAAGACTCAGTCTTGCCCTGCAGTGTTCAGATAGCAAAGAGCTCTTCCTATCTAAACAAATCACTTTATATATAAATATTATATATATATATTTATTTTTTAATTTGACAATGTGCTTTTTCTTCAGCTAAACTGAGTCTGCAGTTACAAGGGAAACGGCCCTTTAATCCCAATAATTTCACGGCTAAGGATTTATCCCACATCCAGGGAAGCAGCACTGTGCACCTGAGTGAGCAAACGGAGCCGGCGAGCTGATAAAAGCCACCCCAAACTCTGGGTTTGTGCTCTGATCCCAGATATTTTTCCAGGCGAACTTCCTATTTGGATCCCAACACATTCCCAGGGTTTGCTGTGCACCCCAGCCACAGGAAGCATCAGTTTTCCACACTGCCCAAACCCCTTAATCAGAGCTCGGCATGAGCGCGGGACGGACACATAGCCGGCACTGCCACCAATTAACCACGTCAGCTCTAAAGGCAGACACTGAGGAAGGAAACCAAACACACAGGGAATAAAAATGAGGGAAAAATACACGGAATATAAATCAGAAAAACATATACGGAATATAAAGGAGAGAAAAATATACGGAATATAAAGGAGAACAGTAGGAGAGGGCAAAACCACAATGTCCATTAGTGACCGTGCTGGTTCCTGAATTAATGCTCTAATTTGTGGTGTTTACAAGACAGCTAATTTTGGGAATGTGAATTTTCCTCTGTTTATCCAACAAGCCCCAGTATTTCCTAAGTAAGTGGATCTTTCCAAGGAGGATAAAATCAACAAAGGGATTAGAGGCAGAAACCCAAAGTTAAGCAACACGTTTGCTGCCGGCTCCGACCCCGCAGGATGAGGAACGTGCCGGGCTCTGCTCAGGATTTAACACTGCATTTTATGTTTTCCAAGGAAACAGTTCATCCTGGACAAGCAGGAGGGGCAAAGAGTGGGATTCTCCTATGGGCAAACCCTGGACACAGGGTCTCAGGTAACACTTAAGCTCTCAGGCCACTTCCTCCCAGCTCTGCTGGTGGATATGCCTTATCAGGAAGGTAAATCATCCCTGCTCCTCTCCCAAAATCCCTGCTGTTACTTGTCCCTTAAACAATAAGGAAAACTGGGCTATACCCTGTGGAAGTGCAGCTCACAGGTGCTCCCATATCCCACCCAAACAGCCTTGTGGCACTGGAATTACAGTGACACCTGTCCCAGCCTCATCCCTGCCTGTCTTTGTTCCCAAAATCCTGAAGAAACGAATCTCTTTTGTGTAATGGCATTAGATCCCAATATTCCAGCCTGTCCTCTGTCACATCCCACGGTCACCACAACCAGGAGCAGCGTCGGCTCATCAGCAGAGACAGGAGACAGGGCGGCTCCTTTGGCTTTGCCACCTTTGCTTCCACACCAGGAGTTTTGATCCCAGTGCCCAAGTTGCCAGCAAGAAAGTGCTGCTGGACCCTCCAGCCCAGCAGCCCTGGCAGGTGCTCCCACAATCCCGGGCCATAATTCAATCACGCTCTGGGCTGACGTCAAGAAGCACAAAACAACTCCAAGGCTGTGTCTGAACGGGCCCAGAACCCCCGAGATTCAATTAGAGCCTTGATATTCCATTGGGTATCTTAGTTAGCTGGATTTAATATCACCAAAGACTCGGATCGGTTGTTTCTCAAATAGGTCGAGCGTATTTAAATGTACAGGCGGGGGAAAGAGCACGTCAGCCCCACAATCCCAAATTTCCACGAGCAAGCCTGTCTTTTACTCAGGAAAAACAGTCTGGTTTGCAGATGCTACAGAATAAAAAGAGCTGCATCCCTGTTTTCCAGGGAATTACATACATGCCTAAGAATTAATTCAGTGATTTCAATGCTTTCCCGGTTTTGGACCCTGGCAGAAATCCTGATTGCCACACACATGATATTCCACAGGGGTTTGGGATGGGTTTTTAAGGGACACGTTTCCAGAACCCACAGGCCTGAGATGGTGCATGGGGAAGGATGCAAAGGGAAATCTCCTTGGGGAGCCTCCCTGGATCTGGGAATGAAGCACTGACCGAGGAAGGAGCGCTGGGGCGTCAGGACAGAGATCCCATATGGACAAAGCAAAGCAGTGACACATACACGTGTGACAAAGCAGGGACACACACGTGTGACAAAGCAGGGACACACACGTGTGACAAAGCAGGGACACACACGTGTGACAAAGCAGGGACACACACGTGTGACAAAGCAGGGACACACACGTGTGACAAAGCAGGGACACACACGTGTGACAAAGCAGGGACACACACGTGTGACAAAGCAGGGACACACACGTGTGACAAAGCAGGGACACACACGTGTGACAAAGCAGGGACACACACGTGTGACAAAGCAGGGACACACACGTGTGACAAAGCAGGGACACACACGTGTGACAAAGCAGGGACACACACGTGTGACAAAGCAGGGACACACACGTGTGACAAAGCAGGGACACACACACAAACATGTGACAAAGCAGGGACACATATATGTGACAAAGCAGGTACATACACACACACACATGTGTGACAAAGCAGGGACACACACACAAACATGTGACAAAGCAGGGACACATATATGTGACAAAGCAGGTACATACACACACACACATGTGTGACAAAGCAGGGACACACACACAAACATGTGACAAAGCAGGGACACGTACACAGGTGACAAAGCAGGGACACACACACACAAACATGTGACACAGCAGGGACACACACACAAACATGTGACAAAGCAGGGACACGTACACAGGTGACAAAGCAGGGACACACACACACAAACATGTGACACAGCAGGGACACACACACAAACATGTGACAAAGCAGGGACACGTACACAGGTGACAAAGCAGGGACACACACACACAAACATGTGACACAGCAGGGACACACACACAAACATGTGACAAAGCAGGGACACGTACACAGGTGACAAAGCAGGGACACACACACACAAACATGTGACACAGCAGGGACACACACACAAACATGTGACAAAGCAGGGACACGTACACAGGTGACAAAGCAGGGACACACACACACAAACATGTGACACAGCAGGGACACACACACAAACATGTGACAAAGCAGGGACACGTACACAGGTGACAAAGCAGGGACACACACACACAAACATGTGACACAGCAGGGACACACACACAAACATGTGACAAAGCAGGGACACGTACACAGGTGACAAAGCAGGGACACACACACACAGAGGTGACAAAGCAGGGACACACACACATACATGTGTGACAAAGCAGGCGCACACACACACACATGTGACAAAGCAGGGACACACACTCATGTGACGAAGCAGGGACACACACACACACATGTGACGAAGCAGGGACACACACACACATACATGTGACAAAGCAGGGACACACACACACATGTGACAAAGCAGGGACACACGCACACACACACGACAAAGCAGGGACATACACACACATGTGACAAAGCAGGGACATACACACATATACGTGTGACAAAGCAGAAACACACACATATACATGTGTGACAAAGCAGGGACACACACATGTGACAAAGCAGAATAACGCACACATTCATGTGACAAAGCAGGGACGGACACACACACAGAGGTGACAAAGCAAGGACACACATATGTGACAAAGCAAGGAGACACACATACACGTGTGACAAAGCAGGGACACATACACGTGTGACAAAGCAGGGACACATACACATGTGACAAAGCAAGGAGACACACATACACGTGTGACAAAGCAGGGACACACACACACACGTGACAAAGCTGGGACATACACGCACACATGTGACAAAGCAGAGTGACACACACACACACGTATGACAGAGCCGGCTAAAGGGCAGGAAGGGCTGGAGCCGCAGGGAAGGTGACAAGAAAACCTTTACAGTCCCCAAGTCCAGCCAAATTCCACAAGGGCACCCGGCAAACCCAGCAGCTGTTCCCAAACTACATCCCCACCAGCACGGACAACAACAGAGAGTAGCTACTACAGTCATGACTACCCGGAGCAGTACAAAGGTGCAGTTAAGGAGCGACTGTCACGATGGTTCTCACATCGATGGTGCTATGACTGCCCCCAAATCCACCCAAATAACCCCAAATTTCCATCCACCTGCTCGTTGGAGGCACAGATCAACCACACCTTGGTAGAGGGAATAAACCCTCCTAGCTCTCTCTTCCAGGCCTTTCCTAATTCCCAGAGAGTTTGCTGGGAAAAGAAATTCCACAGCAGTGTTCAAAAAAATTAAAAAATTAATTAAGCATTTGGTCATTCCAACTCAAGAAGCACCAGGCAGGAATTTTCCCTGCAAACGGCTTGGAGATAAAACTTCAGCAGGTTGGTGTTACCAATCCGGGGATTTGGGCCCAAATTCCCAGGTTGGAAACCTTCGAGCGGCACAAGGGGTGGACTTTGGGGACATTGGACCTCCCGGATGCCCAAAAGTAAGTCACCTCAAGCAGCGACTTTTCCAAAGAAATAAGAGCAAATTGAATTATTCCAGGGGCTGGGATGAGCTGTTGTCATCCCTCCTGGCTGCTAAGGAACTCTGCGGAGTGGCCGCTGGCAGATGGCACATCCTCTTACACGTGTATTAATTTTACATGCTACAGCCTAGGAAACATTCCCAGGTTATTCCTGCTCTTCTCTCCAGTGTCCATCGCCCTGGAATCCGGGAAAATATCGGGAAAAGCCCTTTGAACCATAACTGCTCCTTATGGAACAACTGCAGGGTTTTGTTGGCTGATGGGAGCAGAGTTAAATCCCAGCAGGATTTAAATCCCTGAAAACCACAGGCCACCCGGACTCTCCCCTTTTCCCGGGATTGCAGAGCCCCAGATTTCCAGCTACAACAAGTTTACCATGAGGAGTAAATGTTTGATCTGTAAAGCTTCCAGAACGACTTTGTTTATCAGAGCAGATGAAGGGGGGGGAAAAAAGGGAAAGGAATCATTTGGAGTTCAAAGCAAAATTGTTTATAGAACAGCTTTTAGTGCTCCAGGATTCCAAGCATTTAAGGAAGATTCCAGCAATTAACAGCATAAACTTCCACAACTGAATTCCACTCTGTATGTTCCTGTGGCTTAGTTGTTCCTCTGTTATTTCAGTTATTCCTCATTACAACACTAATCAGGAAAGATACTTGCTGATCCCGTCAAAAAAACATCAAGCAGCTTCTCCACAACATTCCTGGGATCCCAAAGCAGGGGCTTAAACCCTTTGACTTCCTAAGTAAAGGAGAATATCTAAGTCATTCCCAAATTCTCTTTAAATTATGGAGGGGGGTGATAAAAACTTAAATCCCAATTTTTTTTTGGCTACTGTAGAAATAAGTGGTGAAAGATGAAATTTGGGGTTATTTGTGCCTACTCCATGTTCCTTGGGAATTCGGGCTGTGGAAGCTGCATTTCCCTCTGACAAAAATCCATATGAATCTGGGAGTGGCACGAGCTCAAATCCAGTGGGAATAAGCCAAGTTGTACCTCACTTGTTTGGGTTTTTTTCCCTAAGCAGGCTTTGTGCTCCCACTTAAGTCCAAGCCAGGCCCAAGTTGCCTGGTTTAACAGGCCCACTTTGTTCCCAGATCCCTGATATCCACGGGATAAGCTCTAGCAGCATCCCTGCTACTGCTGGATTTGGGAAGGACAGGCAGGGCTGTCCCTCCTGCAGGTGACATTTGGGTGGCTGTGGCCCCCGAGTGGATTATGAATGATTGAATCTATTGCAGACAAGGTAACAGGGAACGAGGCTGTCCAAAGCACCTCCAGCTCTCAGTCTCCTCTATCCCCTGAGAATGGCTGGGCTGGTTTATCTCTTTAATTACCAGCCAGGCCCTGGGCTCCCAGATTTCCATAGCCCAGGGACTGGAGGTGGCTGCGGCTCCGGAGTGGCCTCTGCAGCTACACTTGCTTTGCTCGCACAAGTAAGAGCCGAGCCCTGGAGGAACCTCTGCGCTTTGGGAATCAGTCTCCCGCTCCAGCAGGGCTCAGGTCACTTCCAAAGAGCAGAGCCTGGCGCTCTGGCTGCCCCCACAGAAGCGACCAGGATCGGGCTGGGAGGGGAAGAGGATCTCGGGTAAACATAGCTGGAAGGATGGGAGGCAACAGCATTCCTGCTCTCCTTAATCATAATTGCGAAACCTCGGGGATGGAAAAGAGGGAAGGAGTTGCTTTTTGGAGCCCTGGAGTTTTCAGCAGGGAGAAAAACGGGGATACGGCACCGGGAGCAGCGGTCGGATCCAAGGGGTCCGAGGGTCCCGCAGCCCCCCGGAGACCTGGAATTCCAAGGCAGGAACGTGGAGCAACGGAGTCGAGCCGGCACCCAAAGCCCATCATCTTTTTCCATCTTTCCTGGCGTATCCCACGGCAAACCTGGGCTCCCTGCCTTGGAACCGCGAGAGCTCCAGACCTGCCGCACCACTTCCTTAGTGCAGCACCTTTGGGGCAAAAGGCTGAGAATTTCTCTTTTTTGAGATTTCCCCCCCTCTTTTTTATCTCTGGAATTCTGAATCATAATCCCTTTCTTCCCAAATCACCCCTGGTATGGGGTGTTTCTTCCCTAGCACACAGGCTATTCCTGCTGGGAATACTGGGATCCATGCAGGCATCCCCAGGTGTGCCTCACCCGAGCAGCTCCAAAACATCCTCTGGACAAAGTCTTGATTTAATTCCATTTTTCTGGTGATCAACCAACAATAGCAAAATTCTGCAGCTTCCCCACATTCCAAAACCAGGCTGAGCTTAAAAAAACTCAAAATATTTGTCAGAATTTCCCCACAGAACATCCCAAATAAAAAAAGAAAAGGACTTTAACCCAAGCTGGATTTGTGATTCCCTCGTTAAAGATGTATTAATTTGTTGCTCTAATGCGGGCCAAGCCCTAATCAAACTAATGGCAAAATGAAAAGCGAGGATTTAAATCCTTTAAACGGACTTTGCTTTATTTGGACATGTAGAGATGGGAGATTTTTTCCCTTTTTTTCTGGGCCATGGCAATGGGCAATGAGAAAAATCCCGCTTTTCTCTGATTCTGCTGCCACCCACACGCTATTCAGAGACACTCAGAGTGGGCAATCCAGAGCAGATGCTCCCAAACGGAGGTAAAATTCCAGGCTTTAAATAGAAGGAGCAGAAATCGAAGGGAATCAGGAAGATGTGGGCTCTGATTAACGGATAAAAACCCAAAATATGCCAAATGTGACAGACCCAGGGAATTCTTGAGGGGAAGACTGCTCCCCAGTTCCTCACCCCTTTATTTTATGGGGCCTCACACTCAAAGTAGGATAAATTTGTGATGAATTTGCTGGGGAAGGGGCTGGAAACTCCTCCCAAAATTTCAGGAGATGTGGGCAAATTCATTTTATTTTGGCCACCGTCCTAAAAAAAAGGGCAAACAAAGCAGGAAGACTCAAAAGCCCTCCCAGATGCCTGCAATGAATGTGCATTGTTCAGTGGAAGGAACAGCTCCTAAATCACTTCACAAACACAACCCGAAGTGGAGGGAACTCCAGGGGAGTTTGGCTGCCCGGTGCTTCCAGTGCCCCAGCTCTCCCAGCACAGGGCAGAGGCTCCAGCCCCGAACACCTGCAAACATCAAACACGGGCTGCTGGGCCTTCCCTGGGCTCACAAAAGCCTTTCATGTGAAAAACGCTCCCTGGGAATGTCAGGGCTGGAGCTCAGGTTACATTCCTTTCTCCCTGCAGCCCTCCCCGGTCTGGAATATGGGGAGAAGCCATGTTTGTGGAATTCGAGACTCAAAAGGCAAAGGGGCTTTCCTTTCTTTCCCCCCCACGCTGCAAATCACAACACAGCGCCGTGGATTAGCTGAGGGAAAAGCCCCCGGGATGTCTTCGAGCAGCAATTATTCCCACACTTCCCCGAGTCCAGCTAGTTTCACTTCCCTGCCTGGTGTTACTTTTGGAAGCTGTTTTTCCCTCTTTATCCTCCCTGCCCATAAGGAGCTCCCGGTTAATGCAGAGCAGTGACCTCTGTGGCTCCTCATGTCAATAAATGTATTTCTAAAGAAGAATATTAAAATCCGGCTCAAACTTCCCAGGGAGAACTTGCAGGAGGAAAAGCAGGATCCATCCCACTCCCCAAACCCTCTGTTCCCAATGTGCATAATTAGAAAAATAAACCATGTTTGCTATTATTAATGGAGCTGCCTTCGGTCCTGCCATGGAGCACAAAAAGCCCTCTTGGAGCACTTATCCCGGTGTTATCCATGCAATCCCAATTTCCCAAGCCCTGGCTCATCCCATCCCCGCACAGGCTCCAAACAATAGCCACGCACCTCCATCCTCAGGCTACGAATCTCCCTGGCATCACCCCCAACTTTTTGGGAAGCACTAAGCACTCCCTGCAAAATTCCCTGTCGAATAACTGAGCAACAGATATTCCAAGAGGAAAATTCCAGTTATTTTCCCTTCCAAAGCCCCCTGCGCTGCCATTCTGCAAACGCCTGACACAGAGCACTTCCTCAAGATTCTCCTTCCTCCTCCACCACCTGGCCTTGGTGTGGACAAGGAATTCTGCGGGAATTCTGTCCGTGGGACAGTTCAGGTGTTGTTTTAAGTGGTTTTTATCTCCCTATCCCTCACTTCCTGCAGTTCATTAAATCATCCTCCTTGGCGTCAGGAGGTGTCAAAGTTCCTCGAATTCTTTCAGCTTCGGAGACAATAAAACACAATTTAATCGCTCCCTGCTCCAGTTTGTCCTCCTGATCCAAGCAACTTCAGAGCTGAGGCTTGGGATGGAATTATTAAATATAACTCTGGGGTCACCCAGCCCAAGTGGTGGCTGTGCATGGCCCAGGCTCTGAGTGTGACAAATCGATTTGTCTGGCACAAACACTCCCCTGAAAACAAATAGAGTGCATATTCCATATCCGCCGAAAACAGCTCGGAAAATTACGGCGCAAAATGGCAAAAAATGGGATTAAAATCTACAGCTCGTGTTTGGAAAGTTGTTCAATCCCAACAGCAAAATTCTCCAAGTTGCTGCAGGCACAACATAACCAAATTTGGGGAGACAAAACAAACGCACGGCGTTATTTCCAAAGGCTACACACAATAAAAGGCACAAAATGAGTGTTAAGGTGGCACCTGAGCTTACAAAACATTCCATTGCAGACTAACTGCCAATTAGGAATCCTGCTCTGGAAAGCAAAAGCTGACTGATGTCCCAGTGCATTTGATGAAATGCTGGATAAAGACAAGGGGTGCGTTGCATTGAGCAAAAGCTGGGAATATTGGGCATGAAACCCTATGGAATGAGGTGGGTAGCCAGGGGCAGTGTGCAGGGAAGCCGTGCCCGAATTCTCCCCTGGCTTGCCTGGGATCTGGGTACAAGCCGACAGCCGGAGCGTTGGCACATGGAGCTGAAAACACTGCAACTCCCAACCTGGAGATCGGGACAGGAGAAGCAGCTACATCCTGGGGCAGGGACACAGGCAGTAAGGAGCTCTGGGAGTTTGCCTTCTCATCTCTCAGGCACATAAAAGCCTCCCTATAAAACTGGAGTTGCCAGACCATTATTGTCCACACATGTTCCACCGCCAAGAGCTCCGAGATCGCTTTGTCATCCCACTCCTGATTTTAGGGAGTGCTGCTCTTGCCCGTCCAGCCCCACCACAGCCAAAAGACAAACAAATCCTGCTTACGGAGCTCCAATATTTACAAACAAAATGCCCCAGCTCAAAAGTGAACGAAAGGGTTCAATTCACCAAAATATTCCATCCTCTCTAATCCTAAACAATCCCTTTCCTGCCATTTATCCTCAGATACTTGTGATTTCTATATTTAATTGCAGCAGCCTCCGATTCAGCTTCAGTTCTGCTTCAGTTCTGACTCACCAAATTCATTTGCACACGAGAGGTTTCGACTCTCATCCCTCCCAGACAAAGAGAGTCTTTGGAATTGGAAATAAAAAAAATTCTCCGAGGCTCAAATTAAAAAAGAAAAAAGACAAACCTACTTTCAAACCAGAACAATTTTCAGCAGCAGTTACACAGAGGGGAAGTTCAGGGGGTTTTCAAAAATCAGGACTGTATGGCAGTGCTCTAAAAACCTTCCAGGCTTGTGGAAATAATAAAAATCAGAATAATAATAACAGGTGCTTAGGAATAATTCTGCTCCAATCTGAACAGATCTGCTCCCCACGAGAGATTAAAGCACCACAACAAAGGTAAAGCCCATGGAGAAATAAATCACAGCGTTTGCACCACGGAGGGAACAAAAAACGGTACATACTTGAGCCAGTGAAATGTCCACTTGCCAAGGAAGTTGGTCCATTTTTCCCACTGCTCACGGGAGGTGAAAACATCTAAAAAAAACAAAGAGGTGTTACTAGTGGAAAACAAGAGATTCCCGAGTCCACTGGCAGTCCAAAGTTCCTTCCACGGTTCTCAGGAGTTTCTCTCCCCCAAAACATCGTCCCCCAAACAAATGCAGATTCCTGCCGGCCCCCACCAGCATCCCGCTTTTCTTAGGCTCGTTAGCTCCCCAAATAATCTGCCCTTCCCGAAGACTTCGAGCCATCCCAGTGTCCAGCAGCTCTCCAGGCTGGGAAGCAGGGCTGGCTCCGCTCTCCCCGCCGACAAAGGCGGAAAAAGTTGGGATCGGGTCGCAACCTTGGCCATCAACGTAGCAACGTCCACTTCCATCCCGCTCCAGGATTTGCCTGGCATGTGGGAACCCAAATAATAATAACGCAAAGTGCCACCTGCCCTAAATTCTCATCCCGTCTCTCCCACCGAGCAATTGGAAGCCAGGCTCGCTCCTCGCCCCCTCTCCCTCCCTCTCTCGCGCTCCTCTCTCTCTCTTCCCAGCATTTATTCCGGCCCTAATTGGTTTCTCCCTTCTCCGACGCGTCTGGTGGATAATACGCACCTTCCCTGAGTCAGAGCCTGCAAAAAGCCAGGGAACAAATGGGAAAAGTGCACCGACAAGCAGAGAGGGGGCTGCGGAGCTGCCGCGGGCTACGATTCCCGGCCAAACTTCCCGCAGCCATCCCTCGGAAGCCGAGGCTGGAGCAGCAGCACCAGCCCGGAGCACGCGGGGGAGAGAGGGGGGCGAGGCCTCGCCGGGCTTTAGGAGCGGCCCCGCATCTCCCAGCGAAAGCTCTGCCCGAAAAAAAATAACTAAGTGGATAGAGAGATATTCCTGACATATTGGGGGGAAGGGAGGGGATGGGGAGAGGAAGGACGGGGCTGGAGGGGGAGGGGGAGCCTGACAAAACTAGACAAGTGCACGCGTCCGGCGGAACGTTCGGCCTCCACACCAGCCCGGCGGGACAAAAACCCTTTTTCCCCCGCGAAAAGAACGCCCCAAACCCCTGCCTAGGGCCGCGCCGAGAAGGCTGGAGCAGCTTTAGCGCCAGTAGAAGCCAGAGATTTCAGGGAAAACTTTAAACTGAGACAGTCGTGGATTTCTATGCACTTTCCATGTGCCAAAAAAACGAAACAAGGGAAGAACCGAAAGGAGAATATCAGCGACTCATTAGCAATTAATCAGTTCAGGTGCCAACCACGCTCGAAAATCTAAAGCACGGTAAAAGTGCAATATTGGTATGGAGGAATGATGAGGAACGGTCAGTTTTCGGGGCGTTTCTTTTGGCAGGAATTATTCGAGCCATCCGAGACAGGAAACCAAGCTGCGAACGCGTCTGCATCTCCCATCACACACAATCAGAAAGACTCCAGATACTCAGCTTGGCTTTTTTTAAAGCAAAACCAGATATTAACCGTGCTTCTAGCTGCTGATTAAAATTTGCCCAATGTACTTAGAGCACAGTTTGGGGTTGGTTTTGTCGCTTTAGGTTTTGGGGTTTTTGCGGGGGGTTGGGTTTTTTTTTGTTAACAGAGCAGCTAGATTTTTTTTTTTTTTACAGCTGTTGCTAATTTCCACCGTTGTTTCTTACCGCACTGAAATCCAGTAAATCACTCAGTTCTTTGTCCGTCCCTAAGGCAGCCATTCGCTGTTGGTGATGCATTTTAGCAAAATCACACAAACCTAGAAACATGGAAATAACCGCAATCAGAAATCCCGAGCCTTGCAGGAAATACAGTCGGATTTTGCTTTTTTTCAAGGGGGGTCGGGGGGTTGGGTGGTTGAGAAGGAGGGAGGGAAAAAAAAGATGGAGGGGCAGCAAAAAAACCCAAAAACAAACCAACAACAACAAGAGAAAAAAAAAAAAAGGCAGTATTGTATTTCCAAAGAGGCGAAACCCGGGAACATCCACTCTTAAACCCAAATCCGGAGGAGAAAAAAATAGGCAAAGCCTCGCTCCCGGAGCATCATTTATGCAACAGGAGGTTCAGCGAGGAATGAATGAAGATCCCGGAGAAGAAACTACAGCCATCCGCTCCCAACTTTTTCCCTTCTCCTTCTTCCACGCAAAGGAGCGTTTGGAGGCAGAAACGGCAAAGAGCGAGAGGAGGGGAAAAAAAAAGGCACGGCGAGCTGCGAAGTGCAGGTTCCGGGGGCGAGGGGGGGGGCAGCGGGGGACAATTAGCCCCGATTCCTAATTTGCGGAGAGGAGGGGGGG